>WHPZ01584373.1:0-26447 GCA_016617965.1 Macrosiphum rosae | reverse complement strand
TTTTTTTTTCTTATTCCAAAATGATGATCATATTATTATAAGTGTCAAGTCACGAATTAATTAAAATATAGGGAAAATATTTGTAGATAAATAAAAGTAATTAGTATCTATTTTCGATTTCACGAACTACATTTTAATTAATAAAGGTACCATACCTCATCAGGCTCATATACCTATAAAAAAGTTTGTTGTTAGTTTCTATATTTTTGTTTAGGTTCCATTAACAATCCAAAACAGAATTACATATTTTCAGAAGCTATAACCCAGGTACCTAAATCCGAGTATTCTTCCACATAATAGGCTAATAGATCCATACGAATGGTCATATATAATCTTCTGCAGTTTGCAGTGCATAACAAGGTTGGATGTGTAATATGTATATTATGGTGCTCTACACTACAGTACCATAACTAGAAATTGTATTTATTTTACCAAAATTTAAAAAAAAAAATTGAGGATGGCTCCCTAGTTAAGGCGCGGGTGCTCTATGTCTCGTAATGTGTGTTTGTCGTTCAAGATTCAAAATTGTAATTTACATTTAAAAACTCTAAAGAAATTCTTCATTTTCATGAGAAGTAGGTAAATATTTTCATAAACATACATACTGCAGAATAGTGTTAAAATTAAACTCATAAATATTTATTTATTTATTATCGCGGTGTATATTTTATTTTGGTTTCTTACTTGGTAGATAAATACGATACTATAACCTATAGCGGGTACCTATATGATATAGTCACCCGTCATTATTATTTTATATTTTACATATTATAAAGTAGGTACTGTAATTATTTACCATTAATTTCATATTCGAATGCACTCGATAACTATGGTAATATGCATTATATCTATGTCAATGGTATTAATGCCATAAAAAACGAACAGTTTTACACATGTTTACGTGCATTTTATTATTGCGATTTACGACATCAGACGCAACGCCCATAAAATATATAAAACATGTTTAGATCCTTAGAGGTAGGTATAGTATATAAGTTACGAATCTCGGCGAAGTCAGAGAATGTCGAAGAATAATGGATTTTACATTTTATTCACCATTCAGATATATAAGTCGGTTGTTGGTATAAACATGTAATGAACGACAAGTAAATTACATATCACACAATATGTAGGTAGGTACCTACATTCATGTCAATGGCTCAATGTATCGCGTTTTCCGAGTGTATAGTTTGATGAATCATGTAAAGATAAGATAGAAAAAGTGGTGGACACGTCATATCAATGAGATATTAATAATTAGTAAATAGGTTAGTGATGAGTGATAAACGATGAGTAGGTAACAGTAAAGTATAGTAAACATATTATAAAGTATGATAAAACTAGGTGTGAGCGTTTATGTTATATATAATTGAATAATATTCTATTAAAGATGGAAAATAGTTATTTATAATAAAGGTATATGACTTTAGGTGGACAATATACCTACTATATAAATTGAAGATTTAACGGACGGAAATCATTGAATAATGAATATATGTATGTATGGTAGACAGCACTCACACAAACAATTTCAATGACTATAATCAGTATAATCTGACGATTACTTAGATTCCGCTACGGTCTGTGAATTTTACGATTTGACCAATATAGAGTAGTGACAAAGAAACTGGCCTAAATTGTTGAAACGTAGAATTGAAAAAAATAAACTGACTTAAGCCATCAAAAACCCGTGATAAACAGATGTAAATATGAACTAATATTTCATTATCAAGGAATGAATTGCTCGTTTCGTATTAATATCCGATTTTTTTTAAAAAAAATCTCCACCGAAAATACGAGTGAGAAGTAGGACGACAAAACGAAAAATAATTCTTAAAATACTTTAACAACAATAAACAATAATTGACGTAACTACACTCAAACGAGACACTTTTTTTGATTCAAAGTCCTTTCTTCTTGATGACGAATGATCAGTTGTATTTTTATTATTACTATCGTGATTATGGAGTATAAGGAAAATCTGTTAATGAATCCTAAATAAAAGGATTAACTGCAGGTTGTATATAACCTTTAGAGATGAAATTATAGGTATAACTGGGACTCGGATATAGGTAAATACATATTTACACTGTGACTTGATAAATTTGTTTCAAGTGATTTTCAATTAAACACATATTTTTACATACCTATTTCATCATAAATACTACGTGTATATAAATATTTTTAAATAATTCTGTTTTTTTTCACATATTATTGTTTAGACAATGTTAACAATATAATAATAGACCGATATAGATAACATTTTATCGGATGAAATACCAACTGATATCTTGTCTAAGTATTAATTATTATTTATTTTGTATTATGGTTATCCGAAAAGTAGACATATGACGAACCGTAGTGCATGTTTCATGGTTTAAGTTTTGTTTGTACGCTGTTTACGTGTACTTAATTATTTTGTAAAAATTTTGCATTAATGTATTTTTATTAGTTCTAAGATACTGTAACATTTGTTCGTTTTAGAAATTTTCCACAAATGTAAGTATTACAAATAAATCAAAATATTTTCTGAATAATGTTGTACTAACCTAACCATGGCCAACGGGTATGGAAAATGCTATACATGTATAACAAATAAATCATATATATATATATATATAAATATTGCATATTTTGAGTTTCAAATTATTATCACATTTAAATCCGAGACCTAGATAACGTATGAGAATGGACAGTGGTAACTCAAATCCAAAGTTGAAAAGCGTAAAAGCACAAAGATAAGACAACGAGCACAATACAATTACAAACTAAATAATATGTGTAACACGAACTCTAATACTATATACAGACGGTAGACGTTAGTACGTTACGGTAAGCAACTCTGATCGAGTTACGTATTATTCTCGTTATAACCACAGATGTCTAAGATCCACGATTAAGATGGGCAATGGCCAATGAACCTTAAACAAAAATAAATAAAGGCACCTGACATATATATGCATAAGTACTGTTTGTCCCGAGAAATACAAAAAGAAAAAGAAAATAGGATCATTGAAATCATTATAAATGTTGTAACTTATAAATTATAACAGTTTAAATTGGTATGCCAACATTTAAGATTTTATTTTTAATTGGAACTCTTATTAAAATACTTGAAATATTCAAATATATATATAAATATATTTTAATAATAAATGCAAGTCTATAATACACGAGTAAACTGAAAATAATAATATACGATGTAGGTACATTATAATATATTTGGTAACAACACTGATTTCAATAAATTTAAATGTTAACTTAAGACATAAAAATGTGAGCAAATAATTTTCGTACAATGTAATATAGATATTTACCAAGACAATATACTTCTTAGCACTTACCAATACAATGAAATCTATACAACATGTTCTGTCAAAGATTATTGTTCATACAATATAATATTTTAATGAATTTATTTATAAAATATAACTGAACGTCTGAACATAATAAATTAAAACGCTAGAAGGAAAAATAATTAAACACTTTAGTGGCTTAGTGTACTTAATTAAAATAGTAGAAGGTATTATTTTGAATGTTTTTGTATTGTTTAACTGGACATCAAAAGATGTTAAGTGGAACAAGTAGTACAATTATTATTTATTCATGACTAAATTTTTTGAAATGTGACCGATAGGCATAGTTATTGATTTTAATACTTTAGGAATATTACATTTAATTGTTATTTAACTGTCGATAAATCAGGACAATCTTATTACATCCTTGAGGGTGGAGAACCCGAAGAAAGGAGCTAATATTAGTAATATCATAAACAACTTTATCACATATTTTACTAATTAGGTATTGAATATGACAATTATACTACGTTTGTAGTTTGGTATATTCTGTTCACAATCGATTTGATCTGAAAATAAAATAATTAAAGTAGTGTGATATTGTGTTGTTGAATCACTTATTAAGTACACAGATATCTACAATTTCAATGTAAAGAATAATAATTGAAAACAACACGTAGACCGGAAACTTCGTCGTTGTATAGACTGCATGACAGGTATAATAAGGTAGACTTGTTTTTACATACCTATCTACAATCTACCAAAATGTTGGACCCTGTTTAGTTTATCTAAAACACTAAAAAAATATTTATTTTATAAGTCTTAATTTTATAAAACATACGTATTAAGTTGTTATTTTTTTACGGGACATTAACCAAATTGTAAAATTAATGACTAGACATATTTTTTTTCTTAAATACATTTCAACCACAAACCATCATTATAAGTTAGAAACGACCATTATTTAAAAAATGTATAAGCATTCCCTTTCTGTTATTTGATATTTATTTTTTTATCAAAGTAACTGAAAATGTGAAAGTTTGAACATTCGGAAACAAAACGAGACCTACACTCGCTACGTTTCGCAAAAATAAAAAAATTTGTTTATAGTGGTCATAAACATAAGTAGTAAAAAATATACATTACTCGCGTCGGATTTGTCATAATATATAAATTCGCCAAGTATTTGCAATGTCTTCTCGGTCGATAAGCATCGCAGAGTAAAGGTAAATAATCAGTTATTGCATCCGCGAATGCCGATCGAAATCAAAGAAAACATAATAAAATAATGTCATGGACCTCATCACGAATATAAACACACTACCTACCCATATTTACAGACGGAATTTATACTACATTCACGAGTTTTTATTGGCCGATACATAATATTAATATTGTGTCGTTGCGTTTGTTTTTTCAGAAACCGGATAACGGAAACGACCGTCGGATGTCTGTGAAACGGTCGTAAAGCAACCGGTGGTTTTGTCGTGATGAGCGTGCGGGCGCTATTGCGCGCTATACTTTTGGCCGTCTTGGTCGCCGCGACATGTCGAGCCGACGAAACGACGAGCGATTATTCCACCGCCGCTGACCCTACAGACCGACCGGAGTCGACTGAAGACGAGGTAAGATCCGACTAAATTAAAATTATGACGTTTTTAAAAACAATACTCCCATGAGTCGGACACTGTACGAAAATTATATGTGGAATCGAACATTAAAATATATAGGTACATGGTAGGCATGCGTTAAAAAGATGCATTGCTTTTTTAAATCCATTCTACCAAAAAAAAAAAACCGCTTAAAAAATTATAGTTGTAATAAACTAATAACTATATAAATCACTATTTTTTAATTTAACCTGTATGCTGGTCAATTTTTGGCAAATTAAAATTCGTTATTCTTACTATACGCATATACTTAGACAAACTACAAATAACGGTATGTATTTTATCACAAAATAAAATGGAAAAATTACCTCCCTAGGTATTAATAAATATAATATAACAGCTTGTACCTACTATTCAAGTATAATATACAAATGAAAAATCAAAGGCCCCTTAAGATCTAATTTATAATACTGAATTTAAATAAACGAAATTTATGTTTAGATTGGCCATTTGGTCAATTGTTTTTGAGAAAACCGACTGGGAGGCTCCTTAATCATAAATGGTACTTCATAAAATATCTCATAAGAACTAAAATAATTTTCTATTATTTAAGTTGAGTATATCGAATTTATTTATTTGATCAACCTAACTGTTCATAGCATCAAGCATGATGTAATATAATTGTGCAGGTATACTACAAATGCGATATCCTGATAATAAAATATATAAATTGAATTTCAACATTATTGTGTGGTGGCAACGACTCTGCGGGTGACTGCGACGTGCAATCATTTTGGAAAATTATTTTATTTTTCACTTAAAATGATTTTATTTTTTTTTTTATATATATCAGTGAGATATTTGTATTTTTTACGGATAAAAAAAATCAAATATCAATCTAAACGATAACATCGTAATCGAAATAAAATATAATGACAAATAAATAAAAAGTAACATTGAGGTTAAAATTACCCCGAGAGCTTTACGCATGCTTAGTGCTTGAGTAGGTAGGTACTCGTTTTATTTTTACTAGACAAGATCACGTAATTTTGTACGTAAAAAAAGTGACTAACTAGTCGAAATCTATCCTCAAGAACGTGTCACCACTCACCAGTGTCATCGAGGGAAATTGAATGGCAAATGGGTCAAAAATATAAAAATGAACAATGCAAAGGAAAATCTCGATAACCCAAAAAGTAAAAACTATGATAAATGCATTATGCATAGGTAGTATCGAACGACAACCTATCGAAATACTTAAATTTTTTAGTTACTAGTGAATTCTTGTTTTTCATAGTTATACTCGTGCCTCTATATAATGTTGGGTTCATTATGGTGACCGATGTCAATGCGATTTTGTACACAAGAATACGTTCTACGGGAATAATGATCTTGTTCTGTAGAATCAACCAAATTTGATAATTTTTTTTAATTCTTAGAGGGTTATGTTCTACAGGCCGCATCGAACTCCGTTTTTCGATATTTTAATTTCAAACTTCAAAATATGTCTTCAAAAAATAATCCAATTTAAGCGTTTTTTTACCAATTATATTATACCGTTATATTTTGAAATAAAATAAAAAATCGGAGTTCGATTGTAGGAGGTCTTCTTCTTTCAGATAAAAAATTAGTTATCAAAATCCGACAATTCTACAAGGCCTGAGAGTTATTCCCGTAAAGTAATTTTTTTCGATATAATAACCCCCCCCCCTAAATAGGTGTCGGGTAGTAGATCAGTGGAAAAGTATTATAATTAAGGTGGCAACTAAAATATAAAATTATATACTCAAATTGTATAGAATTGAGGAAAATTTGAATAAATGGCACCGGGCCCCTTAAACAAGGGATTTGAACTGATTTTGTGTAGCTAAAGCTCCTATACAACTGTTGGATTAAAATGTTTTTTATCATAGGTACAGGCTTAAATAATTAAAATATTTTACAAAACTGACAACATTATTGTTTTAAAACCTGTTTCAACTAAAAACTCGTTTAATCTCAACAATATTGGCATAATCAATAAGTACTTATTTATTACATATTTATCAATACCTAATGGCCAATGTTCGTAATAAGAAATAACACTTTATAGTTTATTCCCAATACTCATGTAATGATGAATGTTCGTCAGTCGTCACGCCTAACTGTCTAAGTATCATCGCTTATTGTAAACTCAGCTTTTCTACTTAAAAAAAAAATTCTGATACTTAATTTCTAATAATTTTGTATAAGACGCAATGACTTAGATCGTTATTCGTGTAGAAAAAAAAACTCCTACTCGTCGACGTATAATATAATATTATACTCTAATACGTGGTATAGTCTTTTCACTAGATATGATATTATTATAATTGGCACTATGAGTACAATAAACAAGTTGAACGAAACATATTATAATTGTTAGTTTTTCTAAATATATTTACCGGATAGTAATAATAATGTATATATGTACTGTTGTTAGACCATTTATTGCTTTTCTCGCGGGCCAAACATATATAACGCCCACCTCTGTAAATAAGCGTTCACTGCAAACGGTAAATCGATAAAGATTGTCAATTTAAACTTTAAAGAGTACAACAAAAAAAAATGTTAATACTCTCAATCTATTTAACCGATCAATACACGCACATAATATTATATATACAACACGTCTGTCGTCCGCTTGCCTTTCGTTTATAATTTTCTTTTAACGCGGACGCAACTGGGTCATTTGCGGTTTGAATACGTCGAACAAAACATCGATTGTGATTTTTACAATCCTTTTGCTGCTCGCACACATTATGTATACATAACATATACACTGCGGGTATGCCCATAAACTTAAATTATTTATCGTGGTCGTCGGCAAAGAACTACCTGTGCGTGTACGCATTATTGTACGAACACAATCGTCTCGATCGTGGGCGTGCGTTCCTGCAGTTTATATGTATATTATAATATCGCGAATCGCGATTTCGCTTTTTTTTTTTATATATACTATTTTACCATCGACCTGGACCGCATTAGCATGTGTAGGTACCTAAGGAGTGCACTCGAGGTACAGCGCTTATAATGATATAAAAATATTTAAACTCCTCCGCCGCCGCCGTCTCGCTGACTGCAGACTCGCGTTTCCGGCCCCTGACCGCGTCTTCCGTTTCTGCTATAGGTATGCCAGGTTCGATCATCAGCTTTATCGCGCTATAATTCGATTTGGCCGATCGCCCGAGTTAATGGTCCAGCGCAAATGGCCACTCTGCATAGCCGGTGCTGCTGCTGCAGTCGATCCTGCTGCCCGTTTTCGTGTAAATACGAATTAGTGTTTGATAGATATAATACAGCGCACATTAAACGTACCGGACAATACGCGACGACGTGTACGCGCACTTTTCTTACATAATGTGCACGATAATAATCCCGGAACAAATGCAATTGATCTGCTTCGGATAGGTATAATCCGCACACACAGTCGTGTGCAACGTCCCATGACACACTGCACCGTCGCCACTGTCACGGCGTGTACTTATCTATGTATATATTACAGTGTGCAGTGGCGGGCGCGACATTCCTCGGGAGCAACGGGTCTTGCACCGCCACCGTGACGATGCCCCTGATAAGGCAGTGGTACCTGTGGATTTTCAGTGTGTGTGCGCGTGGTGATGACAAATGTCATTATAGGGCTGCCGCGGAATACCGTTTCCGAAACGATTCGGGAATTTTTTCCATCGAGATAACGGCCTTGTAGGTGGTTGGCGAACAAGTCCAAGGACACAATATTAATGGTCAGATGTGATGATGTGCTGACCGTAAGTAACGTCATTATCGTATACGACTATGATATACAAACTCAAAACTTCAATATAATTAGTTATTACTCGGTTAGTCTCAGGGAGAGACTGCAGCAGTGTTGATCACCGATATAACTGAAAACGTATACTTTTGTATTTGATGTATTCGTTTAACTATTTTTGATTTTTAGTTTTGCTTTCTACGGATTAGATATATTGGTAACTATTTGTATTTTACATACGCGAATGTCATGAGTCATGACACAAACAGAAATATATAATGAATCGTTTGTATTTTAATTTAAAGTGAAAAGTGATTTGTGAATACAACAATACTTGCATAATAAGCTGTTGGAAGTATTCCGATATCAAGTATCTATTTTATTCTATATATTGCGTTAATATCAACAGATTTCTAGTATTGTATTTCAATCCGATAACATAGAAATGGATTGACATTATGAATGTCAGATACGTAGATACATTTTAATAATATCATGTTCTATATAATTATAGTCATATCGCGAAATGAAAACAGATCAATTGGTAAATGAACCGATGAAGAGAAATCCTACATATATAAATTATTAATATAGGTATACGATTCAGAACGTACCACAAAGGAAATCTTGAATTTTATATCCCTATTTTACTGTGTTTTCGAACAATAGATTTTAGTCTTAGCGAAACTTTTTAGTGATAACATAAATAATGATAACATAAAACATTATATTGGTTTATCGTTAAAGCATTGTCATAATGAACGATTTTATAATGACTTATTAGTTGTTATCTTGTCATAAAGTTACAACTCTAATTTATTTAACCAACCCTATCGAGGTCTTACCATTCACAGTATAACATTTCGTTTATGTCTACTTTTACTTTGTAATATATAACACCGACTATAACTAAGTTTTATAATAGGTAATGATGTGCACTATTGTACACAGACGTATTCGATTTTATAAGACATGTATAATATACAGTTTATCTATATACCTTGTTGAAAATTACTACCTATTATATTGACACGTTTTGTCGTGTTCTAAATAATTTTGGTTTAGAGAACTTTAAATTAGGTAGGTACTAAATAAACGGTATAAGAATTCTCAAACAAATCGAAAGTCCTTTTACAACTAATGTTACTGTCTATATCGGTTAGTATACCTACTTGGCTTATTGTACTTGGTTGTTAAAATCTAATTACTATATAACAATTATTTAGGTATTTTAAACCATAAATGAGTGAATAAAATGTTTATTATGACTTGGTTAGCAATCATTAGGGTTTGACATTTTAGTTAAACGTATCCGTGATGATATTAATTATTAATAATACCCGCATATCGTCGGCTAAGACGCAATACATCGTGGTATACCAATATAATATAATATATATACATGGTATTTTCACTAATTTATGTGTTTATTTTTTCTGTATATTTTGATGTATATATCTCAAAATACCTTTTTTTTTACTTACGAGGTATTGCGTCTTAGCCGATGATATACATTTTTAGAGTAATAATTATAATAATGAACGATAAAAAATATACCTAACACTGGTCGCGAGATTCGGTATTTCGATATTCATCTCAAAATCCATATAATTAATTAATTATTAAAATAAACAGGTAAACCACTGCGTACAAAATATATCGTAAACATTAAATCTCATTGTTTTAAAAGTCTTAAATGTAATCTTAAATAATGTATAGACTATAGTAACAACTAGTAACTAGTAAGTAGTAAGTATACGTACTAAATTGTTTACTATTAGAGATAGTATGTCTTATTTGCTTTCGCGAAAATGTGTTTATATTTTGAAGTTTGAAATGTAAGAATTCAGTATTCAAAAAACAGTTGACAATAGTACAATATGTAATAATACTTAATAGTATCTACCTGCCTATATATTGACGCTTGTCTTATCGTTTCGAGCGAAATGACGTTAATTTATATGGGAATACATATGTGAGAAATTACATAAATGTTCCGTTACAATTCATATATATTATAATAGCAACCGTAAAATACAAAAACATCTCGCTCGATTCTGTTTACAGTTTTATTTTCATTTCGTTTGGAGTTTTATTTTTTTCACATCATATGACATATTATGTACCTGCCTATGTAACTATACCTACTTAAAACAATTTGTGCGGTAGCCGCTACACCAACACTAAATGCATAGGTACACGTGCGTGTATTTGTATAATTACTTAATATCAGAGAATAACAACCTACCTACCTACCTACCTATAACAGACGAAACGGCATGCGAGAGATCTCTGCAGATTGCATGAAATCCATTAACCCCTGTGTAACGGTCGCGTACGCCTCCGACCAATCGACGCAGTTTCTATTTGGTCGAAAACAATGCACGAGGGACGGAGAAAAAGTGGAGTGGAGAATTTAAAAAAAAAAAAAAAAAAAAACAACACAAACTAAATTAGCAATCGGTTTCTTCGATTAGGTTTTCCGCGCCAAACTGCGTCCATCTACCTACCTAGGTTAGGTTAGGTATATATATAAAGTCATCGCTGCGTCGTGCGAAAGCGAAAACCATCTGATTTAATTACTTAACCGACCCAATTATACGGTCCAGCAGTTATGAGGATTCTGGAAAGTTTGAGTACGTGTGGGCTTCTGTGAGTAGGTTCGCTGGTCGATAACATTCCAGCACAGAGAAATCGGTTTTTGGGTTTTTCCATGAGGTAGGTATACACCATTGCATCGTCCTGTATCTGGGACATTATTTTGAATTTCCTATAATTAAAATACTTCAATGTGAGTCAACCAAAACAGCTTATTAATATATTAATATTATTAATATTGTAAAAACTAAAACTAAAATAAAAAATGTCAATACACTCCTAATCTTATTATGTACCAACATATTCCTATATTATTATATCTATTTATACCTTCCAAACGTTATAAAAGTAAAAATGTCAATAAATATTATTTATAACTTCAAAGCTATTTTTCTAAGAGTATAAATTCGTGAATCAACATTGTTAATAATTATAACCATGAAATAGTAACACGTTGAAACACGGTTTTGTATTTTTAAAATAATATTCTTTATTAGGACGAATAAAAAAATGAATTATATTTTATAATAAAAATAAATAAGGCCCTGTCCAACAGGTTCATTAGCCTATAAAATTGATATTAACATAACAAAATTAATTATTTTAAAACCAAATACAGACTACATGCCTATACTAGATATTTAAATACTATTCAAACGAGCACATAAAATCTACAGAATATAATAATTATTTAATATAGGTATATAGGTATTTTGAGATTATGTTTATATTAATATATACCTATTTTAATAATAACGCAGTTAATTTACTATCAGTACGTAATAAATATATATCAAATAAAAAATAAAAGAAGACTCAAATCAGGAGAGGGGAAGTCCGTGCATTGGCGGCTCCCCTATATAATATAATATGCAATCGGTATATGTATCATATTAATTTAAAGATTAAATTTCGAATTTTTATATTAAGACTTAAATTAAACCACAAACAAATGAAAATAACATAAAAATATGTACCCACTTACATTTAGAAGTGTTACAACAAATTGTTTGAACATGAAAGATTAAACAGTAATCTAAATTTTTATTCGTCAATAAAAAAATTATTTTTAATGTGTATAATATATTATTATTATAGGTACTTAATAGGCACTAATCGGAGGATATTTAATCAAACACATCCGGGGGTGATCCATGCCCCCCACCACCATTTATCTGACTAAAATCTATAGGTTTTTACTATGCACTTTCCTTACATGATTATAAAATTTCAAGTGTTAATTGTTGTAAAATAAATTTTTTTAAATAATTTGATTTTATTAATACATCAGGCGCCAACCAATGTGCACGTACAAGCATTAAACACGTACCTGTTGCTTTTAACATTAACACGCATGGATTAGTGGACGGTTTACGAGCAATTTATTATCCGTACATGGGAAATACGTAGTCGGTAAAAAACAAACAAGTCTATTATTCAATTATAAAATGGATATAAGTATAGTTAAAGATTTATAAAAACAAACCTTTTTTTTTAAATTAATATTAAATGAGTAATGCAGTTAAATATTTATAATACATAATACATATCCATAATCAATATTCTAAAAAACTATGCTTTTATAAACATTTCAATAGTTTACTGAATGTAATGAAATAACATTATAATGTCACTTTCTTTTAAAACTAGAAAAAAACATAATGGTCTACAACCATACAAAACGTTTTTAAAAAAAAACCCTCATCGAAATATTAATAAAATAAAATATGTCCTATATATATATATTATATATATATTAGTCCTACAAGCTACAATTAGGTATTTGCTTTTATCTTCCGAAATCAATTCTTTATTATTCGAGTATTTTTGTAGTTATTTGGAAAATATGTTAAATTATCAAAATTAAATTGTTCAACTTATTGTAATTATTGTGTGTATCATGACTATATTGTATCAAACAATACCACAAATTTAATTATTTGTATATGATATATTTTTTTTTTTATAAAGAAACATGTTTATTGTTATATACACCTTCTTTAAGCACAACTTGTGTTAGAAGTAGGTATTTAGATATTACAAATTATTAATTATATTATCTACATATTATTATATACATTCAGCGTAAAGAGAAAACGCAATTATAAATTACTCAAAATTAAAATATTACAATGTATAAACATTTAAATAAATTATTATATTATAAATATTATTATAACATTATATTAACGAATAATATTAGTATAACTTTATTATAATACTATTATAATATTATTATTACAAAATGCTGTCTGGGGACAATTGTTCTTAATATGTAATAAATAGTATAGATATGAGTATATTTATAAAGTTAAAAACAATTTTGCTCAGAATAATTTTTTTTATAGTATAAAACAACTTAAATAAGTATTCAATAGATGAAATAAATAATTTAATGTTTATGAATATATCTGTACATAAATTAGTAGGTATACCGCTATAGGTGTATTTTTGTACCAATACACAGAAATACCTAAGCGTCACAAAATATCCATCTCTCATACATTTTTTAATTTAAATTACTATTAATTACTAATTATTTGTGTAGAAAAGAATAAATACCTGTTAGTCCGTTAAGTCATTAAATGCTAAATCACGTTAATCACTTCATTCATTAAAGTGATCAAACATTTTGTAAAAAAAAACATCTTGTGAATGGATTAAAATGAAAAATCTATCGATTGGTTCGGTCAGTAGTGGAATGTGAATTGCAAAATATAGGCGCTGCGATACAGTCTTAAATTACCGTTTAATTTTGTTAGTTTTTATGCTGTTGTCGTTTTATAACAATTCACAAATCTTACACGCCCACCGGATTTAAACATGAAATTTCACACGATGGCATGGTAATTTCACGTGAATTAGATGTGCAATAGGATCTAACGCCGTTGTAGAGGAATTGTTAAAAATTCACTTAATGTGATAAATTCCACAAGTTAGCGGAATTTAGCATAATATAAAAAAAAGTAATACCATTCAAACGCTGCAGATTCAATGTAACCACAGACGATGACCTACGAGATTCTACAATATAATATTAGATAGAAAATATGACTTTATTTAAATCGCTCAAGTTCGAGGTCCAAAAGACAAAATATAATATCATAAAATGCTAAAGTGTAAAATACGTATATATTGTATTAATATTTGTCTCGATAATAAAGTATTTATGTATATTTATTGTGATTTTGTTAGAAATAGACAATATTCAATGGAATTCGAGAAAAAAATTCAGAACAGCAAATGTCAATTTATCACACATACCTGCCTATTAAACTTTAATCATTATTAACACAATATAAATATAATAATATACACATAATAACAACAATAAATCGATGACCATGCTCGTACGATGAGAAAATTACTTCGGTCGCGTCGAACCATTTAAATATAATATGCCAAAAATCAAAATACCCGTCAATCATCGATCCATCGTTAGAAAATTACCATTGACCGAAACTAATTTTGTAACGAAGAAGAAGTTCAAGTGTGTCACAGCGATGTCTTAACACTCTTAACACTAATATTTTATACAAATACTACACTAGCTATATATTCGAGTAAAGAAGAAAAATAAAACGTCATTAAAGTAGATAGTATAGTATACCAATAATATTCGAGAAAACGGTTTTGCCCACCTGTTGTACCTACCAGCTGTTTGCAAACATTATATTCATATTATACAGATAAACACGGATTTGTCACATCATTACGCGGTGTATACACGCATATAAATTACTGTGAATATCACATTTCCGGCATGTCCGGCTATAGTTTCTATGTACATATACTGACAATGACACTATACCAGCTAAATATATGTGCGGTGTACGCTTAGGCTTCGGATGCCGCCCACATAACTGGGCCACAGCGGCGTGTATCTATAGGTAGGCACTCGGGGGCAATATTGGTGTTAACAAGCCGAATGAATAGCTCAATCGGAAAACGGACCTATATAACAAGGACAAAGCTGGTGTAATTGAGTACCGGCATTGTAATAATTACGCAGGTAGGATTTCCAAGATACCTATTGTCCTAGATTATCGGGAGGCGCGAGTCGGTAGTTGCTGTCCATTCGGTCGTACTGCATCATAGCAGTATTAGGTTCCAAAACCTATCAATATAATACAGCGAAAGTGGTTATAGTTATTATTATTGTATACACAAAGAACGTATGCGGTGTACCTATAGGAGGTACAACAGGGCATAATAATATTATATTACCCGTGATTATATTTTTCCGTTCTAATTATCTGAACTGCGATGACACAACTGATTATACTTGCACCCAGCTTATAAGTTATAATAATATATAGGTAATATTATAGTAAATATTGAATAACAGTAGTTTGCTGTTTCTATTGAAGGATGAAATACGTGTACAATTCAAAATAAAAATTAAATATAAACTTCTGACTTGAAACGTTTGGTTTAAAAAAAATAAAATAGTATTGGTTAGATCTCAATTAATAAGTATCGTGATTTAGTAGGCATACTCGTGATGTGAAATTTATAAATAAATGAGTACTTTTTATAAGTAGTTGTTATCTAATAATTAATCATCTTAATTATTCACATACTCAAAATAAATTATCACATCAAATAAAAATTAAAAATATGTATGTATTATGTATACTGCAATATAATATATAGGTTTTATATATTTATATACATATATATATAATATGTATATTCAATACTGCCTATTAAATTGTTCGACGAAAATGTTTTACCGTAACAATAATTATAAACTATTTAGTGATGTTATTTATTTTTAACTAATATATTTAATTATTTCAATATTTTGTTCTAGCAGGAAACGAATAAATCAGCAGCACCTAACCAAGGATTAAAACCAACAAAATACCACTATTATCCACATAATCAACACATATATCTACTACCCGAGTGTGCAGTTCAACAGGTATAGAAGTTTTTGTATTTGAAATTTACAATAAGTTTTTGATAAAATAATTTTAATTTTTAGTTAAAAATTACAATTTTATACTAATATTTGAATAGTTATTATTTTACTAACAAAAGATACTTGAGCTTCAATTAGTTTAAAAAAATGTATAGTCATTATTTAAGTAGGTACTATAACAGTGTTTTATATGTGATCTCCCGAAATCTGGGATCTATCGACAAAATAATAATTTTGGTGTTGTATGCGATCTGCTGATACCGGTTGATTATTGAACGTCAATAAATTCGATAAATTCCTAAACGTCATTAAGATTTAAGACAACTTTTTTATAAGGTTTGTTAATTTAAAATAGATGTAGGTACATAGGTATAACAAAATTAATGTATCGTAACTTTTTTATAAGACTTTTTAAATAGATTTAAAAAATATTTAATTTTAATATTGACGAGTAAAGGTGATATTCCCACTGATATATTTAAAAACACAAAAAGATAAATATCGAAAGCGCATACGACAGATATAGTATAATGAATCAATATTTTTTTCGCATAATTATTTAAAAATGAATATTAATTCAAACGACGCAACGGGTAATACCTACCTCCTGCCTGTGCAGTCTGCAATGTTCTTTTAACAAAGAGTAAAAAATCAATTTGAGTATTGGTCATAACAAGTGCAGATATTTAGTGCTGGCAAAAAATTCAAACATTTGAATCACTCGACGTTGGATTTAATGTATTTAAAGTTTTTAATAGACCTTAAATAATATTTGTACAATATAGTCAACAAGTGATCAATGAATACGTTTAATCATACAGGTGTGTAATGCTGTATATGTAAGACTCAACTATACGCAGCCACTATGCGCCTGTCCGTCCAGGTACAAAGAGCCGTGCTCGGCATCGTTGAACGCTGATGACCTACACACTACGGAACTGTCTACGGACCCGACAGGCAAAGTAAGTGAAAATAAATTGCATAATTTCGGTATCATTCATATCTACGATCTACCTATAATTGTAACGATTTAAATTACTATACTATAATAAATGCAGTCTCTACCTATTACGATGATTACTGGACAATGATGAAGTATTAATTTTACTAAAGGTATAAACTGCTATAAGAATAATTGTGCCGTAGGAGAAAAAACAATTCTCTTGCGGCTAAGACAATAAAACTATTATCATTCATTAGCGTTTAGTAATAAATTATATTCTCATTACATCGTCCCAGTTATTTACGCATGTAAATTGTAAGTACAATAATATTATGTTTAATATGGATGCAGCGTGCGTAAAGGTATATTTAAAACAAATTATTAATGAAAAAAATTATATACAATGGACACAGGCGTACTGTATAAATATTTTTTTGTAAACCAAATGATTATAATGGACGATATGTATATTGGATTGAATAGATATTTGAATTGATTATTGTTTAAACGTCTGAATTTTAATGTTGCCCTTACCTTTAAAACGATTTTTATACGTATAATATAATTATATTATAATTTAATTTATTCAAAAATACATATATATTATAATTACCTATTCAAACTAGACAAAAGCTTTCAGTTAAAACCTAAAATGAATCTTACATGTTCGCAACATGCGTTAAATTCTCTTACGTTCATGGTTTTATTATGCAGACTTATTTTGAAGTGCACATTATAAGTGTCCCAGCATCGTCTTGATATCATTTTTTTTTTAAATCTTCTATTGAAGTATAGTAATATACATGCTTACCACTCTATTGGATGTTTGGATGATCAGAGTTAATTTTCGTGTAATAAATAATAATTATATATTATTTATTGTTGTAATACGTTTACAGTTATATCTACCTATAGGTAGCTTAAAATATGTTATTCGACAAAACAAAACTCAACATCTCTTCAGAACCCTGTAGTCGGCTATGTGTTTGAATATTTTTTAAAACGCGTATATATTTTGCGTTACATCGATTCATAGAATCTAAAAAGTGTATAGACGACAATAATTTCGTGTATCTAATAAATATTATTTATTACCTGTATTTAAAAATATATAATATATGACCTACATATATACTATATCTCACGAGACTGGTAAAAATGCACATCGGCTAAGAGGTACGAAAATGAATTACAATATGATGAGACGATGAGAACAAAAATAAATAAAATAAAAGAATACTTCGGCATAATTTCTATTGCGAGCCTATAGTGTACCGTACCATCGTACCGTGTATCATGTCAATAATAATGTTTTATAGGTAGTTAAAAAAAATGGTTATGACTTTATATTATTTCAATTACAAATGATACGTTGGCAGGCATGTCATTAAATTTGCTGAGTCTTGACCAACTTATCATTTACATATTTTGAATGTATTATTATAAAAAACAAACAAGCAAATATTATTAAATAATTTGTTCGATTTCCAAAATAAGAAGATGCGTGGCAACAAAACAAATCTGAATATTTAATTTTTTTTCTAGTGCACGCATATTATGTGCATATTGAATAACAATAAGTATATTATAAGTATAATAGGTTAGGTACCAGCTGTTGCCTATAGTTCCTACCGCGGTATATTCAAACTGTCGAGACAAAACAAGTATTAGGTAAAGATATCGTTTTATTATTGTTTTTTTTTTTTTAACTATTCGCACTACTGAATTACTGTACTTTTTATAAATATCATTGTTTGTTTATACATACATAATTCAATATTCACATTTCACACAATATATGAACTACAGTAAAACGGTACAGTGTATTCATTTAAAACAATGTCAATAACTTAAAGATAGGTAGGTACTTTTTAATTTTTTAATTTTTTAAACAATCAATGAAACTTGTTTCATTCATATTATAAATAACCAACAAATTGGAGACTGAAGTTGATTTGCAAAAGGCCAAAAAAAAAATAAATAAGTATTTGTTTATTTTTTTTTTTTTTATAAAAAAGCTCAATATTATAGCTTTTATTATTTTATTTTTAAAGATCCATTAGAATAGAGATGAAATAGCTAATATTCCAGTAATGGATGTAGTTAGGTTTACCTACTGTTGGATATATCTTTGATGATTAACTGTTTATTTTAAGGAATATAATATTTATTTATCTGCTATTGCAGGTTATATTATATTGATTTATAGGTAATTTATATTAGACTTTTATTCAGACTAAAGGTTAGGTAATAAGAAATGTACAGATTACAATAATCATCTTACCGTCTAAACAACTTTCGTTGCCCTCGCCTATTGGTCAATATAATGCCACTTTTGCGGGTTAAGTTATCATTGTAATTTAACAAACATCTGTTATATTAAACTGCAGTGTTAGAACGGTCTTTTAAGCTCCTCTATGTAGATATCAAGACAAGTACCTAACTTACCTATATATAAATATATACATTCATAACCTACCGCGTTAATAATTTATTCTATATTGCGTATTACTGTACATACGAGTTATTATTATACCAAAAACATTATTTTTACCCGTTAAAACAAAAAAAAAAACAAATAAATAAATACAAAATATAGAAACTCTCCGCCGCTTACACTCTATAACATAGGGACTTACATAATAAAAAAACATGAATTTATTATTATAATAAACTTTAAAGGCAGCAGCAGCAGCATTAAAAAAATATAGTTTCGCGTAATATACCTACTACGATTATACACGTGCGCGTATAATATAATACTCGCCGCCGTTTTGCCATATTATTATACATTACTAGACGACGTGTATACAATATTATAGCCGGTACACGCATCGGGTACGGTGCGGAAAATGTCGTGAAATCGTGCGATTTCGGTCTCGTGCGTGTACGGCGAGGTAAAAAAAAATATAAGGAAAAAATACGCGAAAAAAAAGCCGCGAGAGTACCGTTTTTTTCTATCGCCGGGCCGCGACCCACTTATTTCGCACACTCCCTCCGCCCCCGCGACCATTTGAATATTGCTAATGCTCGGGCGTGACCACATGTGGAGACCGATCGCCTAAGTCCACTTTTTTTATCGTCGTCGTCGTCGTCCAAACCTAAACAAGTGCCCATAACCTCAACCCGGTATATACAAGGTGTAACAGAAAGACTTGGTGAAAAGAATAAGATGCTACTTGAACGTATGACAAAAATTGTTAAAATTATATGATAAGTAAATAATTTAAGAAATATACTTATTTTAGCAAATTCCCAAAAACAATATTTTGAAAAAAAAGTTATTACATACCAAGTTCATTAAATCAAAAAAATATTGATATTTTAATAAATTCTAAAAAATAAACTACTCAGATAAAATATGTTTTTATTGTCAAAGTTGTTCTTATAATCAGATTCACAAATTGGCTATTTTGAATATATAATATCCAAAAAAATAAAAATAAAAATAATTTTTTGTATACTATACATGACGTGTAGCGTAAGTGACTATCAATTATATATATAAAAAAGAAAAAAAAATTTAAATAATGATTACCTATTACAAAAGTTATTCCAAAAGTCAGGTCTATCTGTTACACCCTGTATATATTATTATATTAAACCATATTATATGTTTATATATTATATACTATTATTTAGTCCACCGCAGTTGCTTCAGTATATTAGGTATAATAGCCCCAATGCATTATTATTATATAGTCTTTCAGTGGCGATCGAAGGAGTATAATGTAGAAGACCACTCTAGATATGCGCACCATATATACACAATATGCAATAATACACGCAAACGCTTGGTGCCGCCCCGCACGGGTCGTCACGAATAGTCGTGTACTTCATGTTATTATTATTATTTATTTATTTATTATTATTATTATTATTATGTGTCCGTACTTACGTGTATATATATATATATATTGAGCGCCATACTCACACGCCAGGTACCCGAGACCATAAATCTTGTCATATATATATTATATTGCCGCCAAAAAGGTGAAAATGGTAACATCCGCAACGCGCGGCGGCGGCGTCGCCTCGACCCAGACACGTCGGTCGTTATTAACACGACCATTCGACTAGAACTTTTACTCACCCGCAACAAACGGTTACACGCTCAAGTACACGAAATGCCTTTTGTTCACGTGTCTCCGGAAAACATACACACCTATATACACGTGCACAATACATACATTATGTAGGTAGGTAGGTAGGTACTATGTGTTCTAGTAGCTGATTCTAATCTAGCCGTGAAAAACCATCGACAAAACGTAAACACGCCGTTGAAAACATGATATTATCAGTACCTATACCTATACCCATTACCTATGTAGTATAGGTATTATAGTCTATACTACTGTAAACAAATACGAATCACCCATTCGGTCGTTCCATTTTTTTTTTTTTTTTAATTATTCTGTTTTTACTTTTTAGATATAGTAGGTACCTATTATCATTATTAATTGTGGATATTTAACCGTGCTGATATATAATTTAAGTAATACTAATGTATCCATTTAACTACTGTTTAGTTCCTATACAAGGTTAGTTTACCCGCCGTTTGTAATAAATCATGAGTCAACAATCATAAACTCGTAACCTATATATATAAATACACAAAGTTATACGACAATAATATTGTAAATTGTAATGTAGGTATAGGTACTCACAAGTCACTAAAAAGTTTTTCATGAATACAAAACAGTTATACAGTCATTATTCATTAGTATTGCTTACAATATGACAAAAATAGTGATAATAACTAGGTATAGTAGTTTGTACATAATATAAAAAAAACCCAGTATTATTAATCCATTTTTAATGAAATTGGCAAATATCTAAAAATCCGTTAATGCTATAATGTCAATTATTATATTATTATATTTATACAAATTACTGTAAATTAGGTGGACAAAATTCAAGCATAATATATTCTGTAATATATTATCATTGTTTCCAAGTTACTTTCTTGAGTCGTATTAAGCCAACGATGTAACCGTTTTTAAATTTATAACGAATTCAAACAATATTTAAATTGATTTAAATTTGATGAGTTTTGAATGTTTTGGTGTTACTTTTTATAAAAAAGTATAATACATTTATACTTAAAAAATAATTGACTATATAAAACACTATATTTGCATAATATGCTTAAATATTATTAGAATATATTTAAAATGGAGGGAATAAAATCACTATAGATAGGTACATCACAATGCTTTTTAACAACAATGTCAGTAAACGTATATTTCTATTTTTGCTACCCATTCGATGTGTATGTAATGTAATTAGAATTTAAACTTATAGGTACGCATAAACAAGTTCACTTACCAACAGGTGGTAATTGGTAATTTAAATTCCAACAATCTGATAGCCATCATATGATTGGGATAGAAAATAACTTATCATTATATACATTTAACTTAATGACGTCATCTTAAATATATTTTATATGCCTACAACCTGCATTTGAACAAAAATATAGAGTAAAGTAGTTTGATAAAAATAAATCAACTTAGTACAATCCCATTACAGTTATTAATTTAAAGTGGAAATTAATTGACCTCAAGTTATAGTAGAATACTAGAATGGATTAGAAATAATAGTTATTAGCATTCAACTTATAACACCTTTAAGGTACATACTACAAAATAGGTATATTTGTGAAATACCTATGAATAAGTTTGAAAGATTACAATTAATCCAATTCATTATTATACTATCATAGAAACAGCCCTGTATTAAGCACATCCATAATCATGGTTATGATTTTATAAATAGTATAGGTATAGATTTTTCCACTATTATCACAATTTTTGAATTTAATAAATAGGGTTTTAATTTTTAGTGATTGTTTAATAATTGTTGCAAATATTTACAGAAAACTATGATAATAATATTGATAAATGTATTTAAACTTCATACACAGATAGGAATAATCATAATATTGTGAAGCTTTAAAATGCAACTTGAAATTATGTCAGTTTTAAAATTGTGCCTTTTGATGACAAATTTCTTAAAACCAAACAAATGGGCATACAAACTCGGTGTAAAATATACCTACCTTCAACTGAAAAAAGTCTGGTCAGAGAACCGTGACAAAGTCAATTTAAAAATCGAACATGAAATAATCGCTTACCATGATTATGGCAATTTAAATAATAATATTTCATAACTGGGCTCAATAATATTATTCACAAATCCTAATTCGACGTCGAAAAAAATAATTCGTTGTAGTATTATAATAAGTACCTACCTGCTATAGACAGGCTATATGTATACGGAACTTTGTTTTTTCACATTTATCGTACCTACACTTAAAAAAAAAATCAATGCACGATGGTAATGTTGATGATTATGTATGCCGTTTATCAGTATAGTAATTTGAATATAATCTCTATAATAACATCAAAAAATACACTTTTTCGTATTATAGCTTATTTTCTGGTAGTTAAGTTCATTCATACATGTCGAATTATACATTGGGGTTTTTATTATTTTCACTAAATTATCTATGCGGATTATATTATTATACGTTAAAAACAAAAACATATTATAGCAGTATTTTAATATAGTATACATACAGTTTAAACTGTAGTACTGCCTCGTAAACAAAAACGAATCGTTAATTTTTTTTTACGCGAAATGATAGGACATAACAATAGCTACAAAACCATTTTTAAACCAAATACGATATCGTATAACCTGCAATATACAGAAAAAACCACATCCAGTAAAGGCGTAGGTAGGTACATTGCATTTATAATGTATAGCTGTATAGGTAAGGTACCAACTCCAGATTTGTGGCAAGTATGAATAAAATATAAAAACTAAAAATATACGCCCCAAACGATAGGTAGTTGAGTTGTTTGAAATTCGGAGCGGATAGCGATGAATGTATTGGTATTAGGTATTTTGTATTGATTTTACAATGTTATATTTGTTTTTCTTATCAAACGTTTGGGTATTAGCATTTTCTATTCATTTTATTTTCGAGCTATTTATAGATATAATTTTTAGGCATTTAAAGTTGATAAAAATAAATATAAATGATGGTTAAAATTTTTCATTTGATATAAAAAAAAATTCTGATTTTTAATCCACGGTAACTCATTTATTATAGGTAAATTCTGTGTGGGTACCCTAAATAAATAAAAAAAAAGTCAAGAAGAGGATCGATACCTCCCTCCCCCGAATGAATACTCTCCAAAAAGTAAATAGAAAATATGCCTACTCACTATAATAGGTACCTACCTACACAGTTTACATAGTATACCCATGCTAAATAATTATGCCAATATTCTCCTATAGTCCTACCTCATGTCATTTACACTAGCTAGTAGCTACCTATATAGTTTTGTATACAATTATTCTTATCAAAAGTTTCTAAAATATTTATTGCCAAAGAACATATTCTGTATAAGTACAATTTGTTTTGGTCAAAACTAAATTTTTAAACGCTTGTCGCAGATTACCTAGTGAGTTTATGAATGCACTCCAGTGGAATGCTTACGACGTATGTCATATACGAAATCCTTACCAAAATGTTTTTTACCGACAACTAAATGTCTAACATCGAGTTCCTATATAGTACCTAGGATATAACTACACATTAATAAAAAAAACTACGGTGTAATTTTTTACCTGCATTATATCGTCGTTTGATGTGGTTCTAACATATTATTGTATACAATTTTTCATATTTTCATCTATATAATAAGTTAGTTTCTACATTTATAGGCACCTACCTATTTTATTCTATAATTCAAGAGGAAAAAGTTTTCTTTGTTCGAATGGCACAGGTTAGGTTATTCGCGCATTAATAATAGGTGCAGGGTACTCAAAACCTACGAATAAAAGTAGGTACCTAAGTACCTACATTTATCGATATCATAAATATTAAATACATACCTACGTACTACACAACAAACTATACACAAAGTCATGTAGTGTTATTTCGGGAACGTTAACCCTTAACCATAATTAGAAGGTAAGATTACATGTTGTATACGGCCTAATATGTTCCGATTTTCCGGCGGTCGCCTCCGGAAAGTAGGTATGAGGTAGGTATTCATCATCTTTCCAAAAAATATGGTCGGTTAATATAATGATACATATAGGCGCATAGTCTTTGAATTTTTATATTTGATGGTAAATGTCAGATAAGAAAACTGCTCGGAAAACTGTTACGATATTTTTCATATTTTCGTCTATGTATCATATGCTGTCAATAACGTGCGGAGGCGTAGGTGCCTATGTATAATTTTTGTAAGATCGATAAAAGTGTACATTTGTGCCTACATGCTCAATATAATATAATATAACGGCATAACGTGTACAATGGATACACGACGAGCAACAGTTGGATACCAACTGATACTACGTTGATCGAACGTGGGTTTTAAATACCATAATATTATTTTTTCATTAAAAATGACTACTCACAAGATTCTCGTCAGGGGCATCCTCCGGGAGAAACCAGCAAAATATGTTCACGCGTCAAAATATATGTAAATAAAATAATCAACTCCCAATAAATTCGGTCGTACAGGAATAGGAGTCGGACGTATATGCGTGTAAGATTGCAATCTTATGTAAGTACCTACATAAATTATCGAATATGATCCATGTAGGTATTATAATCCATGGTTATCGTACATCCATTGCGCCAAAACCAAAATAAAAATGTACGCTTTTACCTATGTCCCATGCGCAATATAAAAAATATTTAAGTATATCAGATTAAACGAGCTCCTGCATCCATAGAAATTGTTTAAGGGACTCCACTGAGTGTGTATAATAATAGGTACCTAATTGGTTGTGCAGGGAGGAGTACACTTCATCATTGTCACCAAACAATTATTATTATTATTAATTATTAAAAATAATATGTTAATATCTATTGAATCATAGTAATAAACACAATAAAAACTATTCACTAAACATTGTGTGTTATTTTACTCGTGCGCCTTACAGATCCTCACGCTGGTCAAGACGTGCGAACCAGTGGCCGAAATGAGGACGTGCCGTTCGCCGAGGGACTGGTCGCTGTTGGCCCTGCAAAACGTCCGCACCGGAAAGTCGCATTATCTGGTCATCTGCAGGTGTCCGCACACCAATCTGCTGGGTATGATATTATATGATAACATTAATATTATATTGACCATTGGGATTTTAGACCATGCGCAGTCGTGTCGGTTCGACCAAGAAAATTGCGTACAAAAAAAAAAAAAGAAACAATAATAATATTTTTATAGGTGGTACCTCTACGGCTCTACAGGGTAATTCACTAAACATAATATGCTCA
>WHPZ01584370.1:0-22618 GCA_016617965.1 Macrosiphum rosae | reverse complement strand
GGTCTATTGATAAGTCGTACCTATGCACTTTTACAGAAATCTTTGTGATCAGCAATGTACCTATTCAGGTTTTCTATTTCAGTTATAGTTCGCATGCCAAATTTTACTATTCAAAACTGTTCCAAAAGTCTATAGACATTCTTTTATTCGAATGCATTATCCCACCAGTTCCTCTAGACACAGTGTTTAAGAAGTTATATTTATTTGGTACCTACCTACTTTAATTACAATATGAATTTTTATAAGTTACCGCTATGTAGGTACCTACTTGTCCATAATTCGACTACTGGGATTTAAATAAAAAAATGTAATTTAGGTAACCTTTTGGCTATTGATGTATTATAAAATAGAAACTTAACCTACCAATAATATCAATGTATAAAAATAATTAAATGCGATAATTTGAAGACAATTTCTTAAAACCCCTAAAATATTTTTTAAATTTAGTGTTATAATCTAGTTTAGCGCCCACGCAATTTTTTCAATTTTTTTTTTTTCGGAAACCTATGTATTTCAACCAGTTAAGAACTATATGGTGGGAAAATAATTATGACACCCACCCATGGTGGTTTTACATAGAAAGTCAAAGGATGTTTTTGATTTTAAATTTTAATTGTCCGTTCGAGCGCAGCGTGCGAGTGATTACGCCGTGTGTAATATATGATAATATCAAAAATTTCAATTACCTATATAACTTTAAAATAAGTCTGACCACCAAATTCAAACATCCCCGTCGTTCTCAAAAATTAATGTTTTCCGGAAATTCATTTTTGCAATATCGTTCTTAATTTTTTGTAACTTGTAATATACATAGATTACCGAAAAAAAAATTGAAAAATTCGCGTGGGTGCTAAACTTGATTTGTTCCCAATAAATTATTATAATTTATAATTCTATTGTAAGTACAAATATTATGTTTGTAAAGTGTTCATGCGGGCTGAACATAAAATAAAAAATTTAAAAATAGATGGGGGGTGCTGTCGGGGCCCCCTGAGTTAACGATTATCGGCCCTCTACAGGGGCATTGCCCTGGCTGCCCCTGTGGTTGTTATACACTGTCTTAATATCTAAGTATATATCTTTATTTGTGATTTTGCAGTAACTGTGTTCGTTCGTTTTATTTTCTGGGATTTTTATATTCTGGCGGTTTCGAATACTGTAATTTGATATTCTGTAATTATAACCACATAATAGATGAAATTTCATCCAGGTATTCTGTGTGACTTTTGTTTAAAGTTTTTTTTTTTGGAAAATTATATTGGTCTGATCACGGTCTTCTTTCGTGGATCCGGAGGGTTGTTCTGGAAAAGTGAAATCGATGGTTTTGAATATTAAAGCTGATGGAGATGATCGATATGAATTTCGTGAGGTACAACGAAACTCAGATGAGGGTGTTGAAGGAAATGAATTAAAAAATTGATTTTCACAACAATCTCTTAAAAATTTATTTAATTCAAATAATGAGATGAACCTTAAAAGATCATTTAAATATTCCAGAACAAGCCTTCTGATCATGAACATTTATAAATGTCTATGGTTCTGATTTATGATAGTATATTATCTAAAGCATATATATATTAGTCCGTGATTATACAATCTCGTATGATCTAAAGCCGTGGTGATAACTGATAACATTATTGTATTTTGTTTTTAAAGTCTTGACCAAAAATACTAACTTAGGAGTTAGGAGTACCTGAATAATATTTTAAAATCTAAATCCAAACGTTTCCGGCCATAAGTTCGGCAGTTGCTTGTGCAATAAATGATGAAAGAGTAAGCAATACTTGAAGCTGTTGAAATGACTTGCTTGTATGGAGACGTACTGAGTTTAAAGCAGCTGTTGAGGGTCGACAATATCGTGAATGCTGTCAGTTTTCAAACGAATAACAATAATATATTTGCCCTGGTACTCAGGTAAACGTTTCAGTATTTTTATTATATTATAAACTGATATAAATGTGACTCAAGAGTCATAGAAGTCTAGCAATACATTTTGTTTTCACGTTTACAGCAGCAACGATCTCATAATTTATTGTGATCTTGTTCCTCCATCGCTTAAATGGTTGCCTTGGCCCAAAGATGATGGGAAGAAAATTGTTTCCTTGGCATTCAAATCCACTAGTGAAAAACTCCTTGTATGCGGTTAGTACATAATACATTCATACAGTTTTTGGTATGTACATTTGTAAGCGAGTAGACCTCAACAAAGTAAAAAAAGTTAAATCTCGTCACATTTACATTTGAACGCTTAGTGGTAAAATCGCTGAAATTACGGCTGGATAAATGATAAATATGTGTAATATTTCTTACCTATGTATTAATATTATTTTAGGGTTTGATTGCACTTTATATTTGGTATTTGTTCGTGAAATTTTTGAACCAAGAGATGGAGATCGAAGAAATAAGGTAAAAATTATAAGACCAGCTCCCGGGGAACCTACTAGTTCCTTAAATCCAACCGCGATTACTTGGTGGACTCCTGTAGTTCCTACGTATTCAAGGTAAAGTTATTTGTGTGAAATTTACCTACTTGTTTGTTAATAATGTTACTGTACAATTTTAATATTTAGTGATATTGGTATTGTCGGCGGAAATATAGGAGAAATTGTTTTTGTTAATCTCCGTACTGGAGCTTGTCTTGGATCTACTTGTGTAAAATGTTCTATAAAATCTCTAGAAATATTAAATGAATCATGTTCCAATACAGTTTGGTTGATTGTAAGTATATTACTTTTTTATTTTAACTTCGTTATCTAATCTAATGATATTACTTAAGGAGACAATGTACAAAAATATATTAGTAATTTAATGTAATGTAACAAAATGTAGTGTAAATTCAACATATTTCCAATATAAAAAAATTTAACGCCGGCTAATAACCACCCAGTTAATGCCATAAAAACCTATATAAGAAAAAAAATATTTTTATTATTGTAATGATTTTAGATAATCAGTAGTAATGGAGATCGTTGGAAACTATTGCTTGAAAGTTTAGACATTGGATACTGTTGGCTAAATCCTAAACCACATAGTGTACATGATAAAACAACTAAGTATAACTTATTAGTTAATTATTCTTGGATTTAATTCACTCATTGTAATACATTTATCATATAATTAAGGCCAACTAATGCATTGAATATTGAAACAATTGTACCTGTTATATCAAATTTTCCTTCTACACGTGCTCGATTATTGGGATTACGACAATTATTTATAGAAAAATTATCTGCACCAAAAAAACAAAGATCTGTGATCAATTGTGTTCAAAGTGGTATTTATTGTATATTTGTATTTGGTCAAAATTTTTATTATTAAGTTTAGTTATAATATATCTTGTTATTATTTTAGTGCCAAATGAAGTAAAACATCCAAAACGAAGTTTTTCATCTGATGCAATCGCTTCTGGGTGTTCTTGTCCTAGTACCGGCCCATCACCTGAGCCTATTGCTAGTGTGGTTGACATGAAGTCTAATGTACAAAGTCATCGTGGTAAACAAACTATTGTCAGCTTTTGTTCTAATCATATTTTGGTAAGCTAATAAATGTTTAATTAAGTATAATTTTTTACATTAGAAACAATTTTATGATTAATTTAAGTATATTCAGTAAAGTAAAATAATTTCTTTTTTAACAATTCAATTTAAAAAGTTATTTTTTTGTTGATGCTACGATTTTTACATCATAAACTTTTATATTCTTAGGTACACGCTTCTGGATTTAACACTAATCAACCTTTGGTCTACAAGTTGTTTAGAGGAGGAGAAATCGAGAAATTTTTATATACAGATCAATTTATATTTACTTCGGAAAATGGTGGTACCAAATTGAGTGTTTACTCATCAAATCTTTGCCAACTTAAAAGTGATTTGGTAATTTATTTTTAAACATTTTGCAGTAAGGATTTTGTAAAAATTGAAATCATTGTATCATTGAAATTCGTTTGCAGGAAGATGATAAAGAAAAAAGCCTGTTAGGTACTTTTAATTTTGACAAAGGAGAATTAATTTTGGATATGTTTAGAGTGTTGGGACGAAAAGTAATAACAACTTAAATTAATAAATTATATTGTTTTTAGAGTTAACGTTTATTTATGTTTTTAGACAAAGGAAAGTTTAGATGTTTCTCAAAGTGTTTCTCCCAAAAATAAAATTCGTTCCTCAACCATTAAAAAAAAAAGGTGTGATCGACAACATGCCCGAAAAGATAATACTGTATCTGAATTATGTGCAATAGTTACTAATTGTACATTATATTATTTGAATTTAAGGTGAAAATAAGAAATTACCTTTTTTAATGTAATATAATTCTTAGTAACTTGTGAATTATATTGAATGTTATTTTAGCATTAAACCAGAAGAGATAATATTTAAAAACGTTATGGCTGGTGCTTTAGAACATGCAAATAATTTATCAGAAGCATTTGATGTTGATATACGACCTATATTGGAAAGAGCAGCTGATCAACAGCTTAGTGCTAGAAAATTTGAAGAAGCTACTCTACTTTATCGACTGTCAAAGGTAAATAATTATCAATTTATAGCACTGCTATTAATACACTGCTTTCGTACACATCAAACGAGGTCCCAAATGATGTTATGCCCCTTGGTGTTGGTTTGTTGGTAAGCCACTTTATGATTGGTTACCCATTGATGGCGATCGGTAGCGATTGTTAGCAGGACACGGAATCAATTATTATTCATGGTGGGGTGAGAACGAAACTCAAATAGTTTTCATTCGCTGCATGGTACACTATTATTCTGATTAGAGTATAGTTATTATATTATACATACTCGTTTATATAATTATTAATCATAATTCAAACTTTTACTTACTTTGAAAAATGTTTGTATAATCTATTTATTTATATTACAGACAAATCCATTAAAACGTGTTCTTAGATTGGCTTCTTCTGGAAATACAGACAAAGTTGTTCTTTTTGTTAGTACACTTTTAGAACAAGCACATCCAAGAGATCTCACTGCTTTGGAAAGGTTACATATTTCAAATTTAGCTGTAATGAGCTATACAGAGCAATTACTACGTGCTACCAGTCGAGAAAAAACAAGACTAGAAGCTAAATTTTTGTAAATAAATTTACAGATTGAATTAACTTAAATCTTACTATCTTAGATTTGTGATACATAACTTTTATAATCTAGGCGTTTATTATCAGAAAACAATCATTATGATGAAGTTTTATGCGTCAATATTGTTGGTCAAAGTCGTTTATGCAATGTTTTGAGATTTTTAGCAGTTGAAAGAGGATTGCACAATGAAGTTATCACAGTATTAGTCAGTTTAATGAATCAACAGTCTACTGATAGTCAATACTTACACTGTAAGTAATTATTCATTAAGTTTTAAAGAAATTATTATAATGTCTGAAATATATTTCTTATGACCTGGGATGACTGGTATAATTAATATATTAACAATAACAAATAGGCCTATTAATTGTTTAATAATAATTTATTAACAATATATTCGATTAAAAATATTTCCAACTAGTTTTCTGCCTATATTTCTAAAGAAAAACAATCCCTGAAAATAATTTGTCAAGCAAAATCAATTTCATTATAAACACATAATTTATGTTTAAGTATACCTAAGACATACTCTGATAATTATTAAAGATGATGGTAATTAATGTTAGTTTTGATATTCAAGTGAATTGACTTATTATCATTTTTTAGTTACGAACATTATCTGATTTTTCAATATTTTAATTTTCAAGTAAGATATGGGTATGTGAAATATTATAAATAAAAAATGCTCCTATCTTGCTTGAAAATTAAAATATTGAAAAATCTCCGAACACTTAAGCACAACTAATGTTATTACCTAAACATTTGATAATAGGTCAATTCACTCTAATATTAAAACTAACTGCACAGTATTGAAACTAGTGAATGAAAATTTGGTATGTCTATGTGCGTAAGACAGTGATAACAAATGGATGTGTAGCTTCCACTTAAGAGGACGTGATACCCGCATGTGGTGTCTCCGTCTTACAAGTGTGTAACATAGCAAATTATACGAAAAGCAGAACACGTGTAGCTCAGTTACCTTAAAAATTAGAGTGAATTGACCTCTTATAAAATCTAAAGGTAAGATAATTATTTAGACAACTTCATGGGCTTTTTATTATATTTTAATTTTAAAGCGAGTTATGAGTATTTTAATATTGTAAATTGTTTGTACATTTTAAAGTACTCATAACTCGCTTTAAAATCAAAATATAATAAAAAGCTCATGAGGTTGTCTAGATAATAATCTTGTTTTTAGATTTTATAAGAGGTCAATTTACTCAAATTTTTAAATTAACGGAGCTACACGTGTTTTGCTGAGCGTAAAATTTGCTATGTTATACACTTGTAAGACAAAGACAACACATTCGGGTATCACGTCCTCTTAATAATACAATTAAGTGTATAGTATGTACAACAGGTGTTTTAAATACATAAATATTGATAAAAAACATTCACCAATTGAAGCAGAATGGTTGTTATATACTATTAAAATAAATGTCATTATTTTAGTAACAGAAGGATTTTGGGATTTGGTGTCAGAATCAATTTTTACAGAAGTGTTGGTCGCCTGTAATAAATTTACAACACTTCATTCTAAGTTTATACAGACAAATTTGCATAATGTGCCTCATGATGTTCTTTTGGTAAGTTCTTAAAATTGCAATGGTGCATGAATAATTATTTGTTAATATTATGTTTTATACTTAAGAAACTTAAAACACTTTACGACCCAACCAACCCAGCCTTACGACCAATATTACGTAAGGTATTTCAATTTAAAAATGAAAGCGAGTCTTTATCTGAACAAGATAATAACGTAAGTAAATAAAATATATACATTTAGTATTAATTTATTATTTACAACTGTTTAAGTACTCAAAGAGTATTAGAAAAAAATATAAAAACTTTTAAAAACAGTTTCTAAATGTTCAAATAGTCTTTCAATAGATTGGAAATTGAACATATTAAACAATATTGTACTTTAGAGAATTAAATCAATAATTTTTAATAATTTGTATTTTACAATTTATGAGGCCAAATATTTTTCAGCTTAATTATTCTATTAAAGAATGGTTAACCACTTACCTAATGATAATATCCAGACTATCTTCAAATCAATATTCAGATAATTTTGTGGAATCAGTGTCATATTCTCACCAACCTATTTCTAATGTCTCTGATTCTGAAAATGAAATAGAACATAAGTCTAGTCTTGGAGCTGGTTGGGCTCATGCAGCTCATATACGTAACCATAAACTTTATACATGGGGACATTCATCATACGGTTGTTTGGGTGTTGGACCACATATGACTAAAACTGCTACTCCAAATCCAGTCTCTTGGTTTGTTTACATACGTGTGGAAGTTATTCAAGTGGCATGTGGTCGAAATCATTCAATAGCTCTCACTACAAATGGAGTAAGTGTAATTTTCAATTCTAAAATCTTTTAACTAAGTTCTAAATTATATAGGTATATTCTTGGGGATCAAATCATTATGGTCAATTGGGTACTGGCCGCCGTGGTCAAGCTCCGTATCCAATGTTAGTGGATAGTTTATCTAATGAATTGATAGTAAGTGTTTCCGCTGGCCAATATCATTCTTTAGCCATTTCCGCAAGTGGACAATTGTGGACATGGGGTTGGGGTGTTTATGGTCAACTAGGTCATGGAGCTATTGATGACTGTGAAAAACCAAAACTATTGAAGGCCTTAGAAAATGAAGTAATTTTAATCACTATAAAAAAATATACTGTTTTAATTAAAACTTTAATATATTTAGAATATTATAAGTGCATATGGAGGTTATTCACATAGTATTATTCTTACGAGCAATGGAAAAGTATTCACTTTTGGTTCTGGTTCATTTGGTCAGTTAGGTAATGGTAGCACAACAAAAATTACTAGTCCAGTACCAGTATATGGACTCCCTGAACCAATTAAGTGTATTTATACAGCTTATTTTCATAATGTAAGTATAACTCAAAACTAAATAGAAATAATAACGATAACATTAAAAAGTTAAAAAAAATAACTTTTTATCAAAAGCTAAAGAAATTATTAATTTATTCTGAAGTTACATAAAATATCAGTTGTATTTCTAAAAATGTTGAACTCAGTGGGATGTAAAGATATAATATTACCATAGACAATCAATATTTTTAATTATTATCTATTATTTATAACATCTAGTTAGCCTTGAGCGATGTTGGTCGTTTATATACATGGGGTAGTAGTCCACAAGTACTTCGGTTTCATGCACAATCACAAAAACGAGCTAGAAATCAACTAGTGTTAAATGAAGGTGATCAAGTAAGTTTTTATATTTTTGTTTTTATTGTATTATTAAATAATTTATAAATATTTGGCTTTCAGGCGGACGATGCAGAAATTGATGCTTTGACTGCTGATGATGGCTTATTACATTTAAGTCCTACACTTGTGGATACATCCCATATTTCTGGAGACATTTTTCAAGTATAACTAATTATTAATTTTTATTAAACAAGTAACATCTATAATAATACAATGATCCCATATTTAGATGTGTTGTGGCTGTCACCATTCAGCTGTTATTAGTACAACTGGACAATTATATACTTGGGGACTTAATTTAGATGGACAATTAGGTGTATCAGGTATACGTGAGAGACTCATTCCAACAGTAACGTTAGTTGGTCCACCTTCAGTTATAGTAGACTCATCATCAACTAGTGGCTCACTAATAAAAGAAGTTAGGTGTGGAGCTGATTTTACATTAGCTTTAGATGCAGCCAATAAACTTTGGGGCTGGGGTAGTAATCATGAAGGACAAGTAAGCATTTATTCTTTAATTCAACTTTTAAGTATTTATTATAAAATTTTTTTTTAGTTAGGTAAAATTCCAGAAGAAGACTTGGCCAAGACATTATTAGATGGTAAAATGGTCATGATAAAATCAACTAATAAAGTAATTAAAATCCAACATGGCACTGTAAATAAATTGGACTCTCCAATTGAAATATTATTGCCTCAATTAAGATTTTCATTTTCCAACATCAAAGATATACTTTCAATTCAGGTTAGTCATACTTATTATAATATGTATAAAAATTTGTTTTATATTAAGAAGACGTAACACTGACATATTTTGTTTTCTCCATCTTACAAGTGTGTAACATACCAGATTTACACTCAATAAATCACGTTTAGCTTCGTTAGTTAAAAAATTAAAGTAAACCGCCCTATTAAAAAACTTGATGGTAAGAAAATTATTTGTATTTGTATGTGGGTTTTTTTTACGATAATTCAGTTTTTAAGGGAGTTATGAGTATTTTTAATTTACGTTATATTATATGCGTAAAAATTGATAAAATTTAACTATTGAAAAAAAAACTTACATACCAACACAAATAAACAAATTTTAAAATAGGTCGATTTACTCTAATTTTTAAACTAAGGAAATAAACGTGATTTTCTGAGTGTAAATTTGCTATGTTACACACTTGTAAGACAAATACAACAAATACCTGTTATGTTCACTTAAAGGCGATGATTAATTTGTTAATGGTTTTCTAGGTTAAACGTCGTATTAATTTTCCCGGTTTACCATCATTTGAGTGCCTTCTTGAAAACCTGAATTGTGTATCCAGTTTATATGGTATAGATTATTTGTTACATTATGCAATAGAGTGGTTTTATCCTTATTATAATATTTCTCCTGTCGTCTCAATGGTAAATTTGTTAAATTAAAATTATGTGGTGTAATTTCTTAGATAATTTTATTTTTAGTGTCTTGAAATTAAAAACCATCAAGCAATTAGCAAAATTCGATTGATAAATAACGAACCTTCTACAGCATTGTTTCATCAATTTGAAGCATTTGTAGAAACAAGAAACTATGGAGAAATGTTTGGATTTAATGTAGAAGGTGGTCATGAAGAACGGGCTTCAACTCCTCTTACACCATCTGAAGGCTTCACTATTAACCTTGAAGAAGGAGAGCTATTAACTTCTCTACCAGAATCTTTTGCACTGCGAACGGCCACTGAAGAAACCATTATAAAAGAATGGCCTGGAGTTACTAAACTTTCTCAGATGTTTGATTATTATTTCAAATTCCTACTAAAAGATAATTTGGTTTCATTTTTACATGAAGTATGTATTAAAAATATTATTTTAAACTTAGTGTTCATAATAATTAATAATTATATACATTTTGTATTTTAATTAATATTTATTAATATTTATTTTTTAGTATCTTACATACTGGTTGACTAAGTCTTTCCCAGTTGATGCTTTAGAACAATTATTAATGGATAGATGGGATCAACTCAATCATTCATTGGGAATTCTGTTACTATGGTTGTTATAGCAGTTGGTTAAATTTATAAATGATAATTTTTTTTAATTAAATTTTTATTGATTTTCAGTAACAATGACGTATCAAAAGCATGTGACCTTAATGAGTTGAATATAAAAATTATGGAACCTAAAAAGATTTTGAGATGTTTTTCTGTGAATTTTTGTATGGAACTATGTTCATCTGTTTCCAAAAGCATACAGACCAAATGTACGTTTCTCATTTTTATTTGTTATAAACGTCACAAAAACTTTAAGCTTGTGATTTAATTTTATAGCTGAAGATCAAAGAGACTTTATACAATTATTGGCCACTGTTACCAATTCACCAGGTTCTGCATGGATTGAACCAGTATCAGAAACTGAAACTGAAGATTTACTAAACCGTTCAGTACAAGCACTTAATACTGATCAACAGCAACCATTTATGCACTTAGAGTTTCAAGTATAAATGTTTAATTTATTTCCTAAATTAGTTAATTAATAAATTTAAACTCATTTTTATAGGACACGGAAATTTTGGGAAACACATTATTAGCATACTCTTGCGGCCATCGTTATTTATCAAATGAACAATTTAATATAGATTCTCAACAGGTTGTTGCTCGTTTAGATCATTTACCCAATACTGCTGTAGCTGTACAATCAGTTCTACAAGATATTAGTAATTCAGCTTGTCCAAATTGTGTATATGAACAAATAAATAATCTTATTCAAAGAGATTAATTAAGTTTTTAATTTTAATATCATATTTATTAATATTTTACTATATATTTTAATTTAGTGTATACAAATATTTCCAATTGAAATAATCTAGTCGAAATTAGAAAATTTATACTTTGTTTAAGATTTAGTTAAAATGTTTTTGTTGTGCAATAATATTTGTGTTTGCTTTTGTTATAGTAATTTATAAATATATACTGATATTTAAGGCAAAAAAGGTAAAGCAAATGCCTCTTTTTTTCCGTGATTCTTAATCATTACAGCTTGAGTTTCCTTGTTTTCAACTGTCCATAATGGTTTTAACCCTAGGTTTATAATTGTTTCATCTTTCTGATCATATTCTTGACTTAGTTCTTCCAATACTTTAGGGTTATTTGTTACCATGCAACATGCTCTTAACGTGAAGTAATATATAATTTCCACTCCACTCAGTAAACTGAAACCTAAAAATAGACCCGCTATGCCACCAAAAGCAACTGTAAGAAAATCAAGATAATAGTAAATATTAGTATCTTATACATTTGTATTTAACAATTATTGTAACTTACCTAGCAAATCTACCCAGCCAAATAATACTTCTCTTCTGTACCTCACCATTGGCCATGATACGAAACTGATTTCTAGAGGTTCATCAATCTGATCAGACCTAATAATAATTGTATAAGTCCAGTATTTACAATTGTTTTGATTTTAATATTTCATTGTTTTAATAATATGTCGACTTACTGGGAATCCTGGAGTTTTTCTACTTCGTAAACTGTGTTCATACACCCCAATTCACATGGGCAGGCGAGTCCATTTAATATTTGTTCTAAAACATGTCGAGTGAATTAGATAGTTTCATTAAACAAAGATTCTATACTATTTAGAGATGAAAATTTTACATTTTTGAGGAGAAATTACCCTGTTAATGTATTGTATCATAGATAAAAATGTACCTACTAAATATTAAACTGAAAATACGTACTGAGGTTTTTACCGATACAATTTAGTCCGTCTAAATCGCAATACTTGTAGCCACCTGAAACAACAATATTAATTATGTATACTATAATGTATAATACAATAATTGTTCAATAAATTGGTGAGCATTGGATTTATAATAATATGAACACTGTTTCTGGAAAAAAATTAAAACCTCGAAACATATTCAACAGTAATTTAAAATACCCAATTAAAATCTTAATATATAAGAGGACGTGATACCCGCATGGATCGTCTCCGTCTTACAAGTGCGTAACATACCAAATTCTACGCTCAGCAGAACACGTGTAGCTCCATTAGTTTAAAAATTAGAGTGAATTGACCTCTTATCAAATCTAAAGGTAAGATTATTATCTAGACAACCTCATGGGCTTTTTATTATATTTTAATTTTAAAGCGAGCTATAAGTATTTTTAAATTGTAAATTGTTTGTACATCTTAAAGTACTCATAACTCGCTTAAAAATTAAAATATAATAGAAAGCCCACGAGGTTGTCTCGATAATAATCTTACCTTTAGATTTTATAAGAGGTCAATTTGCTCTAATTTTTAAATAGATGGAGCTACACTTTTTTTTTTCTGAGCCTAAAATTTGTTATACTATGCACTTGTAAGACGGAGACAACACATGCGGATATCACGTCCTCATAAGTAAATATAGAATAATATGTTATATTTTGTAAAAATTGACATAAGTGCACAAATCTAAAAACTGCAAAGTATATTCCCCCAAAAAAACCTTAAGAATAAACTCTCCATAGTTATAGGATCATCACATTAGTAAGTCTTAATAGTTAATAGGTATACCTATGTATGTATATTGTATATATATTCATCATAATATACTATTTCTTTTCCATACGGTAGGCATACCTACTAAATATGTTTGTAAAATATTGCTTTTATATCAGGGACTGGAACCTTGATGATTTTTACGATTCCGGTTCCTATTCGGTTGACGGTTCCCAGTAAAACTAAAATTTAGGTTTCGGTTTCTTTTCGGTTCTTAAAAAATAAAAAAATTGTTACCTGCTTTGGTTTTTTACTAGTGGAAAAAAGTTTGTCAAGTAAAAGTATTGGTTCCGATTTTAAATTAATTTAAATAATGGTTTCGGTTCCCAATGTTCAAAGGGTTAAAGTTCCAAAATCGGTTCTTTTCGATGAGGTTCCAGTCCCTGGCTTGTATTATGAAAAATCAATACGATTTGTTGCTATATCAATTCATAATTTGTCGTATATACCTCTAGGGTAGGTAACGTATGATTACAATATATAATTTTTAAACTTAATTCAATAGAAAAAATTAAAATTAAATTGTTAGGAGACTGGATCTGAAATCGGCATCAGGTTTGTGGTCATAAATCGTAGCAGGGACGTAGGAAGCCAAAATAAAATAATATTTTAACCGGCATCGTAATACTAATGTTCTAAAATTTGTTGCAGGATTAATTTGTATACGGTTTTACTGCAGTCTAGGCCGAAATTAGATCAGTTTCTTAGGACGTATATTTCAGTTTTATTAACGGAGATTAGTCAACTGCGCTTAAATTACCTTTTTATGAGCCAACTGTTCTCGGATGTAATATAAATATATGTAGATACTATATATCCCGATATTGGCTTAGTGGCAATAGTGGGTAAAGTCGTATAGATATATGTTTAGAAATTAAAATATAGGTACATACATGCATTACATAATATGTTGGGCGTGTTAATGAAATTTATTAAATATTAGGTACTGGCACTCTTACAATATATATTATGTAATGAAATATGACATATACGATACCAGTAATAGTACCTATAAATATAATATTTTAATTGGTGTAGAAATTATGTACCTATTATAGTGTCCTAGTTATAATATTTATTTATTTTCTATAAGTTCTGATATAGGGCACTAATATAGATACTATTTTTATAAGCGTAGGTAAATAATTAGAAATAATGTCTCCAATAAAATCTTGTAAAACAATTTCATGCTTTTTCAAAATATTATGTACCTAGTACCTACTAATTTGGCATCACGTTGACTGTGCTTGTACTGTACATATTATATTATATCCGTTGCAACCGCGCATAGACACTGGATGGTTATAGTGGTTACGATTCCATAGACATTATATAAGATGCTTATATTCTCTATGCACGATTCAGCCTGCATAAGCAGGCTGATAATGACCGATTGAAATATTTATGGCCGTGATTTATGGAGACCTATTAGAGTATATATTTTAGCTTTTGATAAATAATATTTTTTTTATATAATTTTATAAGACTACAACAGACCTAAAGAGTATTATAATACGAGAAGATGATGGATTGTGTATCGACATAACTGCAGCAAACGCAGTTGCCTATATCGTCCCATTGAAAAACCCTCGACAACCAACCCTATATACTGCAGCTGTTAACTCCCGACAGGGACGACAATCGCTTCGTAGATCGGTAAAATTGGTAGGTACTATTTAAATAAATGTTAAATTATGTTCACCTATAGATTTATAAAACCAAGGGACGCATCCACATAGTTTCCGGCTGGTGTCCATTCGGCATTGAATCATGCATGCACTAAACGTGTAGTTGGAGTCCGTCAATAACGATATCTCATCTGGAAAAACGCATTTCCTCTGCTTTATCGTTAACTGCCGAGCGCCTTCGGTGGTGTACGTTTGTTTGCTGTTGAAAAATATTTTTGCTATCCTCCTGGTCCACAGGTGTTGTGGTAACGAGTCTACAATTAACATGTCGTCCATGCTGTGTATGAATACCTGCCGCATCATTGACAATACAATTACAGGGAGTTTATACTTTTGTACTCGAATATAGGTATACTTAATATTACCCACTTGGAGACAGGATAGGTATTAACGGAAGGACGCATTGGTGTACTCGGAGGGTGCGAATCACCCCCATCAATACAATTTGATTCGTTTTTTTATTTATTCACGTTTAAATGAAAAAAAACCCAGACCCATCCCATCCCAGAGCCATTGCATACCAAGAGTTGTATCTCCTAAACTCGTCGATTTGTACCTATTTAGATACAATCAAGTGAAGAGAGGTCGGTAGTAGGTTGTAGGCGATACCGTTGATTATAAAATACTAGTATAGATACAATTATACTATTATAAATGAATAATCAATGGTGATACAGAAACCCCTGCTTATATAAGGCTATATGTACGTCGCGCATGTAGCTACTTAAATTTGTTGTTCTCTTCGTGCCATGTTGCACAATATGCTTCTTACCTTTAACGGGTTTTTAGTTACGTTGTCCATGTTAAACGTGATTGTCAGCTTGTTGTCCGTTTCGAAGACGTATTCTGTGTTGGCCTTTGAATAATTTTCGGCCATCCTGTCGACCGACAAATAAAATAAATTCAACGGTGCAGATAACTTGCGTGCGTTACTCATATTATATAGGTAATACATAATACAAATGTACGCGTATTGTGAAAAAGTGAAAAACGTTAACCGTGTTGGGTCGCATTATTTGCATTACCATGGCCAATCCGGTACCACGTGTTTGGCATTGAAACTGTAACAAAATCCGTATTCGGTGAACACCGGCTCAAACCCCAAACAACAGTTGTATGGTTCGCCTTTGAACGTACAGTCGTATAGTAAGTCCTCGCAATGATATACTACCTGTAGGTACGTCAAGCGTCGCAGTAGTTATTACTTATTAGTTAATAGTATTAGTAGCCAATTTGTAATAATATAAATTGAAATATTACTTGATATGCTAAATCTTTGAACTTATCCTTTGGTAGCCAATCGTATTCAGAAAATTGTTCAAACGTTTGGACGTTATCGTACGAGAACGACGCTACTTCGTTAACGAATTTTAAAAATATCTCGACGCGCTCATTTTCCGTGTTATTGTCGTACACACTAAAGAATAATACGTTTAAAATTAAATTATACAATAGTATATATACAACAAAGAAATTTAATTTATTCATTTAAGAACCAACAGTCTAAGAATATGGTACATGACAATGCTGTGGCGTAGCCAGGATTTTCCTTGGGGGGCTGATCAACTTTTACACTGTGGTGGTTTACCTAGGTTCTTCCATAAGTTTAACATAACAAAGTGTTAATACTCATAGTCAATTTTTAAATATTTTAAAATTTAAATACAATTTAAGTCTTTCTGAGCGACCAGCATAGACCATTGAAATAATTTTTAAATTTTCTTTACATTTCGGGGGGAGGGGGGTGTTACTGCAGCTCCCTCAGCCACCCCCCCCTCCTGGCCAGGGACGTTTTTATCTTGTGCCGACTGCCGATTCTCGCAGTCTCGCACTCTCGCTATACTTTTTCGAATCCGCTCCATATAAGCCATTACGAAAGTATTGATTTAAAACAATATTAACATTTAAACAATTTATTTAATTTTCCCTTCCTCGTCTTAAAAAAATTGGTTTAATTCAGGTGAAAACAAATTCCATTTTGCCAAAATCAAATATATTGCCAATGGGTGGGGGGAGGGGGTGTAACATTCACTAATCAAGGCTCCATATAGTTTTAAGCGTTTCATATGTAATTGTATTTGTAATGTTTAATGTGCGTAGGTACACCTATATGTCATGTATAAACAGGGATTATGTAAGCATACTCATCCCACTTTTAACCCTGAATAATGTTAATCCTAACTTGTTAAGGGGGACGTTTGTCTGAGTCCGCTTGCGTCCACCTACTTTAACCCCTGTCACTAATAGTTTACATTTTAAATAATTATGGCGCAATTTATTTATCAAAGCTCGTAGGTATCTAATTGTTTATTTGCAATCTCAAGTGCTGAAATGATTATCTATATTTTGAGATTTTCTATAGGATTCAACTTTTTGCCTTACAGTTCAAATAAACAATAATTAGGTAGGTACGTCTAACCATTTTTTCGGAGGTACATAAATCGATGACGTGTCCTTGTAGACTGTAGTTAATCACATAAAATAAATGTATATTATAATAATCACAGGTATACATTATACAGTAATATATATATAAATAGAAACATACAAATTATGTTCGCTAAGCAAAAAAGTACCCCTACCCGCCTATTTATACTATAGAAAATAGAAATACTCTCGTTATAACATCAAAATATGTTCACCTCGTTACGTAATCCCAAACTTTTTCATCGGAAGTTGGTCTTTTAGGACATACTGTTATAGCTGGAAATTGTACGTCCCAGCTGTGGAAGTCGGTATCTAAACCGGTGATGGTCGGACTTGTTTGAAACTTCTCCCAGAGCGATATTATAATGATAGAAGTCACAACGATTCCCACAGATAAGAAACTAAACCACATGAACCTATATAAAATATTGAAATATATTATAATATATGACTAAATGAGTCTTAAATACAAATATTTCCTTTTAAAATATAATTATTTTACCATTTCTAAGCAATTTTTCGTTGCTGTAAAGAGTCTTTATTATATACAATGTGGTTATAATATTGTTAATGTTATATGATATATTGAATTACAATTAAACTAATTGTTATACTAAACTATTAATTTATTTACTTTTATTGTAATTTTAAGTTTATAATAATTTATAACTATAATATATATAATAGGTACCTACAGTAATTACCTGTGTCTAAAATTAACTTGTATTTTTTTTTAAATCGATTAATCATAAATATTTTTATTTGTCAAGTCGAGCACTGGTCACTGGATATGAGTGATATGTTTATTTATATAATTTGAAAACATTGTCTTTGAGTATAATAATATATTAATATATAAAAATTGCAAAAATCAGGATTTGTACAAATATTTATTATCATAGGAAGAATGGTGGCGAGGAATAAGGATACTTGTCGAATCGCGTACTGTACAATGAATATTTTATTCTCATTTTTCATTGCGGATATTATTTCCTCGGCCGTCCGCGTTACCTGTGAGACAAGTGTAAAATTAATCAAATCAATCTAAATACCGTTCGTGAAGTGGTCGATCGCTTTGTGCTATGTATCTAACGCCATGTAATGTGCTGTTTTTGAAAAATTCGTTGAACTGGAGACGCATGCTAGTCTTCAATAGCTTTGTTTTCGACGTGTCGATGACTTTCTCTGTGTTACTCAATCCGTCAAACATTGTTAATGTTGTTTCTCCGACGGTTTACTTTGTATTGTAACGAACGAGCACCGTCGAATGTGTTTATATTCATGCAGGTATAATTGACTGTGAAAACGCGAAAAAGTTATCTCTGTCAATCTGGCGTGTACGAAATATATACTCAAATTATTTTGGTGTCGAACAAGGGTACCTATACTTTGTTATTGATTTATTTCGGGTATAATGTTTGACACGGATAACAATTATCATGACTATATATTCAGCTGTAGGCTATATATACAGTGCCTATATACCTCCTATAGTTTAGGTAGGTACCTCGAATAGTTAACTATAATGGCATTGAAAATATTCATCGGTGAAAAATACTATATTATATTTGAATAAATATTTGATTTAGGGCTTTAATCCTATTTAGTCTAACCAACCACCATTATTTGAATAAAAATAACACAAAAAACAAATATCCTATTATTGAAGGAGCTAGCGGCTTACTAGACGATTCATATCATATATTATCTCACAATTTATATATCGATATATTATGATATTGTACAGACGTTATAATATTATTATAGTTATCTATCGTATTAGGTTATTAAATTTCATATTAATATATTTTATATAAAGTTTTACCTATATAGCCAATATAGGTAGTATTACAGTATTTCACATTGCCACATTAGTCATTATATTTCTTACACTTTTTTTTGTAAGCGATGTAATAACTATTAACTAGAACGATAATCGTCTTCATTACAGCTACAAATTAATGTATATTATTCGTTGGGTTAGGATGTTTATGGCCTTATACATATATTTTTCTTTTAACCACGAACATTGCAGACCAAATTAGAGTAGAAGCAGTTAAATTAAATTTTTTTTTATTTTTATATTTTATGCTGTTTTGTTTTTTAACTAACAAATAATTTTTTTAAATAATTTGTCGTTTTTCTTAAATTTTAGATTTCAAAAAAATGTTTAAATTCACTAGTTTTTTTTATTAGATTTATTTCGTACATGTGCTCGTTCACGCTACACAAGCGTGTCATTCATGCTTTTACAGACATATTATTATTGTTAGTATCACACTCCCGCACATTGTTACAACTCCCGCGAATACGAATTTTATTTTCGATCAATAATCTAGGTATTACCTATAATATTTTGTAGTGTAAAGTACAATTTGAATGAACAATACAATTTTAAATATTTTTATGTATATTATATATTTGATTGTTTTAAGGACATGATTTGATACTTTTTGGACATATTCGCATGCAATTTTTTTTTAGACTTTAAAAACTCTAATGTCATGTTTTGAAAAGCACCAGTATGATTATAGCTGGTATACAGCTAGCTGTTGAACTGTATAGGGGATTTATTGATATTTACACTTAAATACATGATGTATGCGTTTAAATTTAAATAACTATTGTTTTATTGAAAAGTAAATCACAATAATGTTTAATATAGTTGAATGAAACGTAGGTACGTTTTAATAATATAGTTATTGTAATTGATGTGAGAAACAATATTTTTTCATTAATTCAGCGGGAAAAAATAGTTTATTTTGTTAATTAATTTAGCTACATTTTTCCTCTAAACGTTTTAATATCACACCACAGTTGAATATTATTAACATACGTCACTGTATATATGAGCCTTCGCGTTCATTCGTTATTCCTGTCTCCAATCCCTTCACTCTATAATTAGACTCACTCCCCCACCGCAAAACGCGTCAACGCCAGTCCTTGGACGTATATAAAAACAAATATAGAATTTCTTTAATTTGTTTATTTTTCCGTCTTTTTTTTTTTTGTAATTGTTTTTACACGTAAAGGTTGATATTTATTATTTCGTGTGCGGTTTGGCAAAAGGCGACTTTAACGACGGAGGCGTGAGCGTGTATATACTGCATAATATTATATAGGTACGAAGACTTTTTTTTCAAATCGTATATTTTCTTTTCGTCGTTTTCGGCGTCGGTGGAAGGGACGCGGGTGTGTATTATAGTATACAGCGGTGAGTCGTGCGTTCCAAAATTAAACTTCAGCCAAATGGATCACCGACACGGTCGTGTCTACAGTGTACGGTTTAGTGTACACCGCACCGTCATCTCGTCGTGTCGCTCCTCGACCGCTCTGTACCGCAAATCAGCATGACGACGGAGCGATGTTTTCGTCGTTAAAGTTTTCCACGCTGCGGTCGAAGAAACACACGTCTCCGAAGCAAACCGCGCCACACCGGAAGTCCACGAGCAAATGTAAGGAGCCTACACGTGAGCAACTACTACATTGTATACCTACGTTCGAAAATATATGATATATTATATCGTATGAGCGGGGCTGGGTAAATCGGGTTCGCATCGGATTCGTGTATACATTTTAAACGCGGCAAATTGAGTCGTGAGCAAAAAAGGTATAGTAGGTATAAGTTGGGTCCGGGCTTACCCACCCCGTTTATACCACAATTATAAAATTTTACTTCTATAATAATAAAGATTATAATAAGCACGTCATGAATTTTGCTTTGATTATAATTTGGAAATTAAATTAATTTTTTAATTTTTACAATTTTTACCATAAGATTTTTTAAATTCGTACAATGTTATAAACCATGAGATTTTTAATTTATACAATTTATACCATAGTTATTATAAAATTTTACATGTAAACAAGATTATTAGTTATTAAAAAAATTTGATAAAAAGACTAATAACCTTTTTTCCGGGACTCGACTTATCTACTACTTTTTCCCCCCGGGACCCAATTAACCTAGAAAATGTTATTTGGGAAACAATTTATCAATCCCGATATGAGCTGTCGACGGAAAATTCACGATGGCGTTCTTATAATTATTAATTTTAGGGCTTCTGGACAAGGTGTGTTCGACTCAGAAAAGCGAAGACAAACGAATGGTCTCCAAGCACGCAATTTACGAGTCCAGCAACTACACGGATCAATGTACGGGTATAATATCTGTATACTATACACAATATATAATAATACAAATATAATATATTGTTTATGAATCCTGAGGCTTTAATTTTCGGCTTAAGCTGAGTATAAAATATATATATATATAATAGATCTGCAGTAGACGCGATAATCAATAAATAATACATAAATTAACTTAATACTATATATATTATAATATACGCACTCTACACACATTATTGTTGTAAAAGTCTTTTTTGAGCATAATATAGATACTTTATTATAATTTCTATAGCAATAAATGTTTAAAATAAGTAATAGTATAGGAAAAATTGACTTGGACGATTTAGGATATTGAAACAGTTAGGAAACACATCTATACATCTTTGTTTTCATAAAAACCCAAGTTTCTTATAACTTGATTGGTATTTTAGTTTGTATACGTCTTTAGTCTTTATTTTCAGATCAGTATGTGAAGCACAAAATCATCGACGTGTTCATCGAACGGGAAGACGGTAGTCTAGGGATAGTGCTGCGTGGTGGTGCACATCCGGACCCTGACATGTGCAAGCCGTTGACCGTGACGCACGTCAGACCCGATGGACCTGCCGACAGGTTTGTAACTTTTAAATTTTAAATTGAGTCCAGATTTTTGTTCAAACGATGTCAATTGATAAAAAATAATAACTCGTCATAATTCATAATCATAAATAATGTTATATTATTATGAATTATATGATCAGCTGTGATCTGGCTTTGTAGATATCGGGACTATGTGTAAAATGTTTTCGGTGAGCCTCTATTCAGTGGCGTGTTCAGTGCGTTACTTTGGGGGCTTCGAATGCTTCGATGACAGTATGAACCGGCAATGAACCTATATGACTATATGATGAATATATGAAAACAATTCGTTCCAGTTAATTACTAACCAATTAATTCCATAAAATAAAACGGATATTGTAATAAATAAAAATTATTAAATAACTACAAACCAATCAATTATTATTAATACTAAATCCAAAATATGTAATAAACTAATAAACGGCGACTCCACTGGTCATACTGTTGGAATAACAGTTCATATCGTAACCTACACATGGCTATGTGCCTATTTGCCCACCTAACTGTGGTTACTTTCAACATCCATTTAGATACTAATTGACAATTGTCCTTCTCTCTCTCTCACTATAACATATATATTTACAATGTTAATTACCTTTTTATTCTCCCACTGAGCTAAAATTCTCCTACATTAATGTTCTTTCCAGTTTTATCCAATAATGTCATCACTAGGGGCCGGAATTATATTCTTTTAAAATAGCCAAAATAAGATGAAAATATTCTATTGAAAAGTTGAAAATATTCTTTAAAAATCATAATAAAATATGCTTTTTTTATTAAAATATTCTCTTCAACTAAAAATATGCATTTATATGCAAAATAATTAAGCACATAATACAAAAACCTGATATAAATAGGTACATAATAAAAAATACTAGATGTT
>WHPZ01584367.1:3044-26120 GCA_016617965.1 Macrosiphum rosae | reverse complement strand
TTTTTCGTAATTTGTCAGTGGTTTTTTTCCTGTGCAATTAAATAAATATTGAAAAAATTGAAAAATAAACTGTCTAAAGTACCATTTTGATCCAATTTGCTAAAAGATAAGGTACTATATATTGAAATCGAAGCACTCCTTCTGGTAGATATTTTGTATACAGGATATAAAAAAATAAAAAAAAAATAAACATCATTGTAAAATCAATAGCTTCCTCGCGCCACTCAGAATCTAAAATATATATAAACACACATCTTTTTTGTAGATATGAAGTTAGATAAATTGATTCTTAGGGAATCCTTTGTAGTTTTTGCGTAAAACTATAATAATGTGTTAGGTAATTCAAATTTATTATTTTAATATTATGTTGATTCAATACAATGTCATTTTTATGGTTCTGATGTTCATTCTATTCAATATGTTCTCAAATAAATAATTTTTAAAACTTTGTGGATTGAAAACCATGTTAACTGAAACTCACCTAGTTTACAAACAATAATGTTATTTCAACCTTGTATAATGTTTAAAGCATCGAAATTAGATTCATTGTATATTTGAAAATTGAAGAAATTCTTTTTAAAATTTGTTGATTAATTAGGTATACTATATTAAATATTTAAATATAGTGGAGCTGCTTTAAAAAAATATGTTATTCAAATATATAACGAACCAATCTAATATTTTCAAACTTTTGCAAATCGTCCGTTTCATAATGTACGTTTCCGTGCGAATTATTATCGGAGGTACTAGGTATATAATTAAAATTTACTTAAATTACTTATAATATATTTACTAGGTTTATTTATTATTTGATACACAATATTTCTCAGAAAATAACGTCATTTCCGAGCTTTATTATCAAATATTTATTGATATTTATACAGTATAAATAGTAAAACAGAATTTATTATCATCATTAATTATAAATATGTAAACAGAAGACAGAAAAAGTCAGATTTATTTTTTTCTTCATGAAAAAGTTTTGGTTTGTACATAAATTATTTATTTAAATAATAAAATACATAATGTAAAATAATTTCCAAGTTCCAGAGGAACCTTGTTAACAGATGGTTTGTGAAAAATATTTATATTATCTTAATTTAACCATTTGTATATTTATTTAATAAAAACAAATGCATTTGAATATTGTTTAATATTTATCTTATAGATATAAAAACTGGTTTTATATAGTGTTAGATTTTATCCATATTATTATGTAAATGTTAAAAAAATAACACCAAGGGACGATTAATACATTATTGACTTTAGTATTAAAGGGATAAGGCTTAAATATTTCTATTTCCATAAAATATTAATCTTGGATTCCAGTTCTTTGATGTGGCTCCCTCCACCAACAACCACGACTACCCCTGTAAGCCCTCGCTCACAGTTTGAATATCTCTGGTATAACCTAAATTGACTAGGCTATGACGTCATTGCCTTAATTTATATCTTTGACTGTAACATATTGTATAGTTTGAGTTTTTGATTCAATAATTCAAATATATTTTGATAATGGCTATATAATACTATATTTCTATACAGAAATGATTGGGAATTATACGTTTATAATACTTTTTTATATTTGATTATAAAATGTCAGTGACGTCATTTCAAGGTTTTAATTAATACAGCGAAAATTTTGAGCAGTTGAGTCATTCAATTTTTTCCTCCTCTGTGCAATTATAACTTACGAAATATAAAATATGGAAATAAACATCATTGTAAATGTTATTATTCCAAAACGTTTTAAAGATTCTGATTTTAAAAATTCAAAACCAACTTGAAATAATTATAATTATTTTTATTATGTTAATATTGATCATTGTCCTTTTTGCATGTTGACTATAATTGCTTTTATGTTACGGCATTTTTAATTTCTGAAATCAGTATTTTTCAATGTAACTAAAAATAATTAGGTAGACATATTAAAATCAATTTGAAGAAATTATTCGAACACTGTACCTAGGTAGTAAACGTTTTGTAAAATGTACTAAATCGAAAACATTATTTTCTATGGCAGGTGAATAATTTTACTGTCGTACTCAATCGAAATAAAAATAAATTCTCACAGTTATTATCCAACGGCTTACGTGCTGATATATCGCCTAAATTATTAAGTCAGATTTTTACCTGGTTTATTATTAGACAGTACTGCTCGTGTATACCTATGTATGGACGTGATGATAGTGATGATAATTTGAAAAATATCTTTGTAGTATAATTTGTACCTATCCTTGCAATGGGCTTATAATAGGCGTAATGCACAACAGTGCGTATTCAGAATAATTTGAACTCTGTAATACCTCGCATCACTCTCGTCATTCCATTCGACCTATACAAATTATTGATATAATTGAATAAATGGTTATGTTCTATAGGTATAGAGATTAACGGTCACAGAAACGCGTATAATATTATTCATTTGGAGTGCGGTAGACATATTATTATTTATTATAAATAAAGAAATGTGGATTTTCTTATATTATGCTACACTGATATTAGAATAATGTGTACAAGACAGACTATAGTATAACGAGTATACATAATAATATTATGCAAAATATTTTATCGAATCCTTTCAGTCCTATAACATCATGGCATAATATAGACAGCCCGGCATTATATTATAATAATATGATATAATATACTAATATGTATACACGCATATTATATTATACACTTTCTTTTGAATATCTTATTATTTTATACACACATAGAAGTACTTGTAGTGATCCGAAATGGAACCCAATTTTCACGTATATTATTTTAATATATATTATTATCCTCAATGCGTTCAAAGGATGCCCGTTTTTTCCCATTTTATATTTATTGCCCCAAATATCACTCTCTCTCTCTCAGTGAGTGTGCACACGCACATTCGTATATATGTAAGACATATGAAACTAATAATATTATTGTGTATATTTACCCTACACATGATGGGAAAACATTTCAAAGCGATCGGGTCCCGGGGGTGATTGATGCGCGTCGACCACTCGCATATTATATTTTATATTATGTCCTTTTGAGAAGTAAATACGTTACGTGTACGTCCTACGCGTTCGAGTGATCAATTATTATATTATACACGTGTGTATTTATTTACGATTTCGTCATGTTTACTTACCCATACGGCGAGTTGTGCCCAAACCCAATGAACAGTAATCCGGAGGGACACGTGTAGACCTTTGGACTACACTGTTGAATATATATATATAATATTACTTATCTGGATTGCGGTTCGCCTACAAATATCAATCGAATGACGCATACAGCTGGCAGAGATTTGTCCGAATTTCTGGACTTAAATATATAAGCAAACAAATTCGTATACCAATATACCTCTACCTATCTTAAATGTTATAAACATTTTTGTTCCCTTTAAATGGATGTACCTTTACTCCTTTACCGTATTTATTAATATTGCCAATAGTAAAAATGTACAACAAACGACATAATTCATTAAAATATATTATGTGTAGGATGATTATTTTATTATGAACCACTTCAGCGTATCAATGTTTTTGAAAATATTTTTTTATATGATTTTAAATGGTTAGGTACAAGCAACGTGGTTTTTTAAAAATTATATTTTTAATCCATATAATTTTTTAAGTTTTTACTTTTTTGAATGGCAACATACATTTTTAATTTAATCTTTGAGAGCAATATATTTTTCTGAGTATTTCGATACTTAAAAATCGAATTTATGACTACTAGTTTATGAGTTATAACTGTTATAGCTATTCAAGGATAAGTAGAGTCAAGTCCGAATTGGGTGTGGATCATAATCTCTGTCTTACAAAAGCATAACATAGCAAATTGTAGGTACGTTCTGAATAATCTGTTTAACTAAGTAAAATATTATGTTTAATGTAAGAGTGAATACCTATTATTAAATTTTAAAGTATGAATATTATCTAGGGAGTAGTGAAACTCATAGGGTGTTTTTTATATTTTAATTTTAAAGAGAGTTAAGAGTATTTTCAAATTAAAAATTGTTTGTAGGTACTATAGGTACATTTTAAAATACCCATAAGCATAACTCGCTATAAAATAAAAATAAAAACCTATGAGATTTACTAGATAATATTGTACCTTCTACATTTTATAATAGGTCAATTCGCTCCGATATACAACATAGCAGAGTTAAATAGATTATTCAAAACGTACAATTTGCCATGGTATGCATTTTTAAGACGGAGACAACGCGTGTGTAGCGTCTTCTTAATATTATGAAGTTCTTATGCACACAAACACGTCGTTATATAAACTCACAGAATTCCAAATTCGAGTCATGTACACTGCCATTACACATGGTGCGTTTAAAAAACTAACAGTTTTGGGCAGAATAACAATATTATTTACCTTCTGTTTGATTATAATGTATTCGGAATATAATAAAAGACAATAGGTATACAAGTTTGACCCCATAATATTGCACCCCCGTAAAATAATAAATTATATTTGCAGCCATTTATAGTTCCGATATTTTCCGTATACCTATCACAGCATAACATTAACACAAATTTAATTTTGCTTCTTTATAAAATTATTTTTGTGGTTTAAATGAATCGCAGACATCCCCCCCCGACTATATAAGATGTAGCATGGCATTAACCCTCCCCCATGTATTTTTGAACTTCACCGGACATTTTTTTTTTAAGTTTACTGTTTAGTATGAAATTATTTTTTTGCCCATTGTTTAATATTTTAAAATATTTTCATGAGTATAATAAACTATAGATGTATATATTTTTGATCAACAAAACTACTACAATCAAATTCACAAGGAACCAGCTAATTTATTTTGTATTATCGATAGGAAGGTTTTTCGGTATTTATAACAAATACCCTAATAAAACCTAATGACAATACGAAAAGAATAAATATACACTTAAATGTATAATTAATAGTCTATAGTAGTTTTTAGATTAGCTTAAAATATTTTCCCACGTTATTGGGTAGATACTTATAAAATATGAATTTTAAAAATTAGGTATTTTCTATGAACAAAATAAAACTTCTATGTAAGTTGTTATTAGGTACTTAAGTTATTTAGTTACTGATTATTTAATAAAAAGTATTAGAATGTTGAAAAAATTCATCGAAATCAGAAAAATTTGATTATAATTTTGTAGTTTTTAATGTATACAATTTCCAATTTTTATATCAGGCTTAACATATTTTTTTATAATTGCTCAACAATTGTTTAATATCTTAACTGGTAAAGTTTTAACAAAAAAAAAAAAAAAAGTATTAACAAAGGCTAAAAAACATGTGTTAAGATATAACAAAAGAATCAGAAATTAAATGTTTTTTCTACAAAATTTATCATTTTTATCCATTTTGATTAGTTATATTTTTTATTTTATATTTTATATTTTTATTTTTATTGTTTCGAGTAGTTCAATTGATCAAACATATTATACATTTATAATCTAGTATATTTATGAAAATAAATTTTTTTTATATTTTATTTAAAGAAAAAATAATTTTATATTAAATAATAAATTATATAAGCTGCATAATAAACTTATTAAAAAAAATGGGAGTGGGGGAGTGGAATGTCTGCATCAACAATATATCGGGGAAAAATGTCCTGAGGGAAAATGTCCATTTACCATTTAAATGTTGTATGCTCTGTGGGTATAAATTGCAAAAAATTAAATAAAACATAAAAATATGAGAGAAGAATTTGTTCTGTCGTCTAACAGTTTCATTGTTTACCTTTAAGTTTTTAAAAAATGTACATAAAATGTATGAAGTGCCATTAAAAATATTTATTGAGCCCATTAGCCAGTGTGGTGAGAGTCCAGTAAGTGATTTTTTTACCTAAGTGGTAGTAAGTATAATACATATAAATTGGGACCTGCAGCCTGTTTGAGCTACAATTATTAATCATCTAACATTACTGTGAGTCTAATAAGCGGCTTTTACTGTATTACCGAACCCTTATTATGTGGCGATGTGTTATTCGCCCATAAAAGATTCGAAATATTATTTTAATATTTTCTGTGGGAAAAAAATGTAATTAGAATGCATAAATATTTACTTTTATTAAAAGAACATTTGCGGTAGCAACTGTCATTGAAAAAGAATTATAATACATGTATAATATATATATTTATAATGTTCAACTTTTTTTTTTTTAATGTATAATCATTAAAGTAATAATAGTAACACATTAAAGTATCATTACTGTAAAGATGAAATAATAAATTGGTAGGAAAATTATTAAGATTTCTTAGTCACGTAACTTGAGTAAGTTATTTCATTTTAAAGTATACCTAATTGAAAAATATAAAAAAGTTGTTTTATTTGCAATATAATGTTTATTGTTTTATAGGTATTTACTTACTCATCTTGCACAGGCTACAAACAAATATCAAAAATCATGAAATGTCAACTTCAAACTGGGTAGCTACTAAGTATATTATCACGTTTTTATCATGATAAAATGTAATATAGTTAATCAATCCGACACAAATATTCGTTGAGTCGTAGTATCGCGTCTTAGCGAATCGATGCTGTTTCTGCTAACAATATTATTATCGTGTATACACTATACATACAACTGTCACTCGACAAATCGTGCAATTATAAAATCATCAAATATAATACATTACAGATATATTGATTGTGGGCGAAATCTAATCCCGACCGAACGTATACTGACATTGGTCATTGGTTTTCGATTTGAGGTAAGTACAATATACATATACATCCTACCTATATTATTACTATTTAATATAAAATATATCCACGTACCTAAAGCTCGCCGTGGGGATCGGATATATCCGACTTAGGGTATATATAAAATACGAAAAACGCAATAGGCTTTGCCCTTGACGTTTCGGAAACGAGAAAAATCTCATTTCCATTTCACCAGTCTTACTTTTATATTTGATATATGTAATCTAACCTAACCTACAGGCTACAACTGTGTTGGTTATTTTATTTCAAACTGCACACGCTATGGTACCTATACCAGCTACTTATAATATGTATTTCTGACAAACATTGCAAAACTAGGGTGTAAATTCGAAATTCAAGAGTGTGGGGGGGGGGTTAAAGTCAAATATATATAGTTTAAAATTAATACATTTCATTAAATATAAACTCGTCGAATGTATCAATACTAAAGGTTTAACAGACGATTATATAATTTACATTAAAATAAATTCAATTTAACTAAATATATAGCTATAAATTGAAAAAAAATAAGTTTAGAGAAGTCAATCGAGGAGCATGCTAAATTCTTAGTTACCAAACGTATTTTAAAACAACGCAATGAATTATAATTACATATTATACAATTTATGTACGGTAAGTCAGTAACCATACTGACAATAAATAAATACAAATCAACAATATAATATATCAACAATCGTAACTATGTGGTAATGTCTGGTACAACTAACAGACAGTCGAACGGTTCATTTTTATGAATTTCTAATTCAAAAGAATTTGCAGATGTTCGTTATTTTTACGAATTTAGTCGAAATTCTAACTTAAGACGGTCGTACAAATTAATTTTGGATTTAATTGTGAATAACTTTTTTTGTATCGACATGCATTTAAAAAATAACTTATAATAATCGAAAATTTTATATGCCGATATGTCAAAATATTTTGAAATTGTTAAGATGTTTACAAAATGTTAATATAAACATAAATTGAACATGTCATATATCTACGGTACCTAATTTTTTTTTAGAGTCTCACCAAAAGTCTAATTCGATTTGGCTGAAAACCGATTACGCTTAAAAATTCCCGTTTTTCCTTAATTTTTTTTTTTTGATTTTCTTTGCCTTTTTGAAAACTATAAGAATTTTGAGTCATAACCTTCTTTAGTTACAAAGAATATTATTTTTAATAATTTAAATTACTTATCCATACCATTTAGTGTATTATCTAATTAATTGTAACTTGGAGAATATCTAATAAATAATAATACAAAATAAGATAAATAATTATAATTATTCTGAAAAATAACTTGTAAGAAGAAAATATAGAATATTATAATTTTTTATTAATTACTTTAATGTAATAAGATATAATATAATATAATATAAATAATCATGGATGTGCATTCCATAATTTTAAAACAATATATCTATAATTACATATGCCATTAGTCTCTTTACAAAAAGCCCAGAAAATTGCAGTCCTTTGCTGGAAAAAATGAAGAATTTGAAACGGGCCAAAAAAATATTCGTCAGATACATACCTACATATTTTCGAAATTACCTTCGTCAAATTTTTAAGTTACCTCTTATTACGGTGGGAAACCAAAAGCATTGTCAACGACAAATGTTTTTCTGGTCTGTTCGAAAATAAAATCGTCCTATATATTGGGCTACGTTACGTCTAATGTGTCCTTATTATCATTGATTAAATTAATAATATTTAATCAATGTTATTATGAATAAAATGTACAATAATAATATGGGGTGATCTAAAATTCGTTTAACGAAATTATTTTCTTATTCAATATTATTACGATTTCGAAAAACTGTGGGTAGGTACTTAATGTTTTTATAGGGTTTAAAAGTATTTAATATTATTATTTTTGTTCAAATCGTATTTTAATGACAATTTACTTATATTTTATTTTTTTGAATATTTTATTAGGTATACGTACATTTTAAACGTTTAATGTCTATAATTAAACAAGTTTGGAAAGCTCAATCTGCGAGTTTGCTGAATTCCCGGTTTCCTAACATATTTTAATTAAATTAGTACAATGCATATTAAACTAAATAATTCTAAACACACTTAATAAATAATTTTTAAATATATGTTGGTATGTAGGTATAGCGTATTGGTACTTTGATATTTTTTAATATTGGCAATATTCAACAACCGTTTTACAAATTATAATTTTATTATTTATTTATTCAACTGTTTTATTAAAATGTTTATATTAATAAGGCTCTAGTTATGCGCTAATTATGACTTTAACTATGTACAGCGACCATGGACAATAAATAAATATATGATTGTAACTATGTACATGTTAACTAATAGCGAACGAACGACCTAGCCTAACACAACGGGAATATAATACAAGATGCGTTGTAAACTATTATGTTTAGAAACCTAAACCTATTTGTTCATTATATTCGATATGTATCAACGATTTTTAATAAATTATTCAGCTACCGACTAACCAAAATCATTCGGCTACCTAGTACATATAGGTTTTTTTATCAACTATGTTCACAAGTAAAAATAATCAAAAAACTTAAAAAATAATACCTAATAACTATAAACAAGCTACACTATATAAAAATATGTTTCTTAAAAATCACGAAAACCGCCTGGAAAAATGTTTGTTGGCAGTCAAATGGATCATCTTGACGTATATTATACTACACCTTGTTTATATTGCCACGGCGAGGAGTGGGGACGGCTTCTAAGTTCCATAATCACGCCCCATTACACAGTTACACGCCTCCGCGATTTCCCCTCGGCTGACCACATAATAAGCGGTACTGCACTTATGCGATATTTCACACGAGCTACTTTGAAGTACTTTCCAGGGGTTGCTTATACCCAGGGACCTCCCAACCTCCTACCATATTTGCAGTCCACAATATTTCTTTTAATTTGGTATTTGTTTGGATATCAAGCATCATCCACGTTTTCGGATTAGGGAAATATCTGCGGGCTTATTGTTTTCGTGTTTATTTGAAAGCTAAAAATCTCCAAATATTTGTCATAGCAACAGTTATTTTTCTCAATAAAACAAATTAATTATTTTAATTATTAGTTTTTAAGTGCTCTGATGATTGATGTTGGCGGTGTTGGATTTTAGGGGGCCCCTTGAAGGACTATTTTGTTTATATTGTTATTTTGAATCAATAATATAATATAATATGGCATCTTAATATGATTTGTATAAAATTAATATTTGGCCAATTGATATATTTTTATTATTTGGTCAATACAAATTATTGGATTTAAATATTATTATTATGTATAGGTAAGTACATAGTACACTATTTTCAACGAACTATAATGATGATAATATTACGATATTCAATAAAATTCTGTCTAATATTATAATATAATCTGATTAATTAAGTACCTACCTAATTGTTTTTTATAACATAATAATATTATGACCAAGATAACCGTGGGGCTGAATTTGTATGAAAAGTGAAAACGGTATTAGCTGATTGTAAACCATAAGGTCTTAGCATAAAGTTGGAATTTTGTATTAACAAGTTTAATTTTGAAACTTTTACATTTTTGGTGTTTTTGGTTTTTTTGTCGTGTTAAGGTAATTTGTTCATTTATTATTACTATTTTTCCAATATTTTTAATACCTTCTGTCAATTAAAATTGTTAACACACATTTTATGAATTATTTTTTTGTAATTTTCGTTTTATAAATATGTTACCCGCGTGCTGTACCTACCTTTACTGTAATTGTGATTACTATAATATCTTTCAGGGAGGAATCTAGAGTGATCGATTGGGACGATCGCCCCCTCCCCGTTTCTGTGCCAAATATAATTTGTCGACGTAATTACTTCAAGGGTAAATGGGGGGATTTGTTTAATTAATTCAATTGTTCTGTACAAGACTACGAAAAGTAACAGATGTACCTACGGCCCTTTGATATGCTTTTAAAATCAGACCCGGGGCAAATGCACACATTGCCTTACCCCCCCCCCCACACAAATAACATGCCTTCTAAAATTCACCTTGTCAATCTTGGTCTGGATCCACCCATGATATCTTTATTTTGGAACAGTTTTTAATACTTTTCAATGTTAACTATACCTTGGTAATTCATTATTTATGTATATAAATAAAAACTTATTTTCTCTTTTGTATAGGTAACTTATATAAAATATAGTTTATAATATATTATAAACTTTATTAAAATCTGATAAATTAGTAGAAATACCTAGGTTTTATTTAAAGTTTTATGTATTTGCGCATTTTACGGGATTTTTATAATACTGGTTTTTTTAAGGTTTTCAGTGCAATGAAAATCTAATTTTCACAAACAAGAATATACGATTAAAAGTAATTGACAGGTAAGAAAATTCACAGGGACACGATAAGACGTGGGTCTGTAAACAAATTATAATAATTGTACGACGACAGCTACGGCCTCGCAATGGCTAAAAATACGATTTATTAAATTATAATTGTTTTAAATCATTTGTCTCGATTGATCGAAATACTCCCTTTACCAGGGGTCAGGGAATAAGTGCATTATAATTTGTGCCATTGTCACCAAATACAAATTGACAGCTACCCACGACAATAATAATTTATTATTAGGTATATTTTGTTTTCTTATAATATGACTAATATTAACGGAAACACTCGGGTGAGTCAAGAGTTTAAGATAACATTTTCGTTGAGTATCTATACATATACCTAAAAGGGTTAATTGTTTTTAGCGCGTTTTCCGAATTTAACATAAGACCAAATATTATAGGTATAGATTATAGTTTAATAATTACAGGTACTTATATGTTTTAAAATACTAAAAATGTGATGAATTCTCAACTACAAATTATTAAAATTATTTACAGATTTTCGTGGTTTACAGATATATTTTGTAAAAATTAAACGCTTATAAAAAAATCATATCGATTTATATAAATTTCCACAATAGTTACGATAAATAAATAAATCATAATTTTCATGCTATGATTTAACACAGTATCTATCACACAAAATACAGATCCAGGGGACTAGGGGAGTGATGGGCTCTCCCTAAAATACTCCTCTCATTGTAGATGTATTAAATTAAATTTAATGATGAAAAGCGACATTGAGTGGAAATAGTCGCCAACCTATAATGTTTCTAAGGAAATTTTACGATACATTTGTTTTGCAATTAGTAATTTATTTTTTATTAGTAATGTGGTAAGTTGAACAAATTTTTTCTAACAACAAATCGCATAATATGCTCAATGGCAATTATTATAATGCTATTTCGTATAGTAGCTGAAAAAGTGAAACACGCTCACTTTTCACAATGCTTTGGAAAAAAATCAAGAATTTGTATAATTTGTTAGTAGGTAGGTATACGGAAAAATGTAAGCCACCTGCAGCGATTAATGAACCAAAATAGTTTTGATTGAAGCTCATGCCATAATTAGAAGTAGGTAAAGAATTTTGATTGATAACACACTCGATAATTAGAAGTAAAGAATTTTCGATGAGGGCTATTATAATGACTTACATTAGGTATAACAAATAACAACCGTTTGTTGTCGTATATCGCTGATAAATGATTAATGTGAGCAAATTATTTAAACATAGGTAACGTTGTAAAATAGGTATAAGTATATTCTAACCCAGAATATTGTTATATCTATAGCGTTTGCTATTCAGATAATTCGTATGGTTAAATATTATTTTTTAGTATTCATTTGATTTATTAATTTCGGTAATAATTTTCAATGGTTGTCACTTGTGGGAGTAAAATGTGTACAACAGCAGAGTCTGACTCTGGGTATCAGAATATATTGTATTTTTTAATTTTTCATATAATATCATATCGCCTGGTATGGGCGGTGTGGTATTGTGGTATATCGTATATTATAAATAGTATTAATAGTGTTATTTTGACTTTATCGTTCAACACGTCAACAACTCCAACACCCCCTATTTTCCTTGTGAATTATAAATAATTATTATAAAAAAGCATATAAAGAACTTTGTATTCAATTTTAAAATCTTAGGTAGGTAATTAGGTAAAAATATTAAAAATGTCATTCATTTTTATTTCAAAATAATTTGAAATTTTTCGTGATTTTCACAAATATCGGATTTCCACTAGATTTTTTTATTTTATTCTATTAAAACAACTTATGTGGAACCTTGTATTAATTTTCCAAGATTTTTGAGCAAGCATTAACATGTAGCAATTAACATTTATAGAGAAAAAACGAAAATTTCAAAATACGAAATAACTCAAAATTATATACATTAAAATATTTAATTATATTTTTAAAATTATACAATGTATAAAAATGCTAGGTAATATAAAAATTTGGTAAAAATATTAAGTATCCACGGTTATTCATTTTTGAATAATAACAAAATGGGGTAGTCGATACATTGAATCATTTTTATTACCTACTCTAAAAAGTGATATTAGACAAACAGCGAGTGTATTTTATAACTAAGTTTATTAGCTTCCAGCTATTGATAAATATTATATAATTATAGGTATATAACATAATTTTTTTATCGTAAAATGACAAATGAAATACGTTTATTATAGTACCATGTAGATAGGTAAAATGTACAAATATTATTGGAATTTTTGAACCATCACATATTATATTATTCGAAACCCTGTGGGGCAAAATGTTAATATAATAATATGGTGGTATGCACTATGCAAGGATATGGCGTCTTTGTCTTTCATAATAAATTGTTACCATTTCTTTAGCCTTTATCGTTTGAGAATTGCATCGAATAACTCTGTTATTATTACATAGAGTAGGTAATTGTTTAACGTATAAGATAGGCACTGATTATTTTGTAAGTAGGTAAAGCATATTTCAAATATCTTCTTGTTCTGAGAATATTTTTGAATGAGAAGTATAAGTATATGAAAATCCATAGTTGATGGTACTTTTTGACTATTCTTATATTTTTACTATTTTTATGGTTATAATATTTTAAGTTTTTAAGACAACGTTAATTTTTATTCCATTATCCGAAACACATTTTTTAGTGAATTTTGATAAGTAAAAATCGAATTTCAAACAAAGAAATATTTTATTATTTTCTAGGTAAGTGAAAAAAGTGTGGAAAATAAGTATTCTTTATCATTCCCCTAATGAAAAAACTAATAAATTAAAGAAAAAAGGTTAACATGATTAATTCTGGTCTATGGTCTATGGAATTACTTTTTAATAATAAATAAATTTACTGTTTGAGACGTTTGAGTCAATAAAATCATAAGTTTTAAAAATGAAATAATATTATCATTGTTTTAGTACTTTTTTTATTTGTGATAAAAAAAACAATGCTTTTAAAAGTAAGTTGATTCATTAAATCAAAAACAAGATAGGTAGTAGACAGTACTCAAATTAATTACTAAATCATCATTACTTTAATAACATTTTTACTTTTAATAAGGACTCAATTTTATTGAAACTAAGAGAATCGTATAATTAAAACTATTACCTTTATTTGACAACTAATTATTCAGTTTTCATTACCTACCTAAATATTTGAATAGCTATTTTAATTAAAGCAAAAATGTTCTTTGAAAGTAAAGAAAATAAATTATTATTGAATTAAGAAAGTTTTACTTTGTAGTCAATGAGAATAATATTCAAAATAATCACATTTATTTTATTGAAAAATATATAGCATTGAATGTTTTATTAATATTAAATAATTTATACGTTACTGAGTGCTGCCACTTATACAATAATTTATAATATATATATAGGTTGCTACATACGTATTATACATAATTTATAAATAAAAATCTGTAATCAAGAAGTTAGATCAGTGTTGGCTAAGTTACTTTTAAAAAGTAATTAAGTTACTTTACTGGTTACTCAAAAAAAATTACTTTACTTTTCAAATAGAAAAGTAACTCATTACTTTCTCGCTACAAAAAAAAAATGTTGGCAATTATCTTCTGCAGGCAAATTTAACAAGCAAATTATTTATAAAATATGTATAGTTAGTAGGATCATAATATAAAATTTAGTCTTCCACACAAGCTACATTCACAGGAAACCTATTTAAAGGAATCAAGTAATAATAAATTTAATTAACAGTTCTCGTGATTTACGGCGTAATTAGACATTTTAAATGTCAAAACCATTGAAAACTGAATTGCGCAGAGTTAAAATTAAATATATAATATACATATTAGATTGGTAAACATAATAATACCAGCATTATACATATATTTTTTTTCAATTCGCAATAGGTTGGTAAGGTACTTAATTCGAAACTGTAACGCGTTATTCTATTGAAATTACTAAAAAAACTCGAAAAATTACTCGAAAAAGTAATTTCCATTACATTTTCGATACTTGGAAATAATTCTAATGAAATTAAGTAACGCTTACAAGCAAAATAACGCCGTTACAGAAACACGTTACTTTCGTTAGGTTATTACCCAACACTGATTATTGCCTACAGAATAATAATAGCCAAGAAATTTGAAAAAAGAATTTTTTTTTTATAACGAAAACCGGAACCAAAAACTATATTTTAATAAACAAAGTACCTGACCGAGCCAGAATTCATAAATTAAAAATGTTCATTCCAGATTAATACATAAAATATTATTTTTTTAATATTATACATAAAATAATTTTATTTATCATAATTTGATGGTATAACTGTTTTGTGTATAAACTATGTATGATCATTTGAGTTTTCTAATATTTCTTATACTATTAATTAATCCCCGCATTCCGGATAGGTTAGGTAATTAAAACTATTATACTTAACGGTACCTAAATTATCTGGAACCCAAACCTTTATTTGGTATTAGAACTGATACCGATAAATTCAAAAAGTTCCAGTCCCTAGCCTTAAATAACTTTTTAAAAAAAATTTATTATTACTATTACATACCTACCTACCTACCTAAATATTATCGTATAATAAACGTCACATCAATCCGAAGTATCTCCGAATTTTAAGGTTGAATAATAATGAAACAAGCATATTAAAAAAGCAAATAAGTGGATGTCGTTCTGCTGTACAGTAGGTTACAAGTGGGTCGATGTATAATGGATTGTATTAAGCTTTAATTCGATGATATAATATCATTGTACAAGAAAAACGATTTTGAGCGGAGGTTCGTCAGTCTGGATATTTTATATTGTTATTAATTATTAAATCATGCAAGTTGAATTAATATTGTGATATTATAATTCTTTATTCGTATCTATGGTAATAAACAAAGCGTTAGAAATTAAAATCCCATTTTTGCGGTTTTTCATAATTTTTCGGTGGTTTTTCCCCGTGGCATTAAATAGGTATTGATAAAATAGAAAAATTACCTCTTTAAAATACCATCTTGATCCAATTTGCTAGAATATAAGGTACTATATGTTGAAATCGAAGCACTCCTTCTGGTAGAAATTTTGTATAAAGGATATAAAGAGAACAAATAAATAAACACCATTGTAAAACCACTAGCTTCCTCGCTCCGCTCAGAGTCTAATATTAACTTGGCAGATGGCGTTGAGTATTTTAATCTACAATAATATTACATTTATTGGTCGCCCCACTATAGTGAAAAATTTGGTTACAGCAATGACGTCGAACCTAGAACGACCAACGACATGGACACTATATTCTAAGAGTAGTTGAGGTTTTGAATTCAATGTGAGTAGAACACGTTTCAGTAGGTTATACTCCAGTATAATAACACAGTGTTATAACACAGTACCTAATTTTACTGCGATTTGGATACTTTTTGAATATTCATCGTACGAATTATAAGTATTATAATTCCATTAGTACGACATCAGTTCATTGTCGCCAATCGACATGCAGAAGCGATACCTACCTATCCAATATCATTAAAGGTCGGTATACCTATATTATTTTTATTTATTCGAATTTAATTAAATCTTTGATGTAATATATAGGTAGGTACTTATATTGTAAATTAACTAGGTACATAAAGCATCCATTTAGAAAGGACCGTATAGCCATTACAATTCGGTCGTAGCCCATTCATCTCCCATTTCTTTAATCGGCTCCCGTTTTACAAAAATGGCAACTCCCAAACGGATCCCGTCTAAAAAAGATCTGGCAAACAGGTAAATTCCTAAACGGCTCCGGTTTTGTACACTTCAAATTCCTTCCCACTTTATACAGACTTAGGATTCTCTCAAAAGTAGTGTGGTTAAAAATGTCTTGGTGTACACTATGTAAATTATTAAAATTATATAAAAAAAAGCGTATAGTATAATATTAAATTTTAAATTTTTAACGTTAAAAAAATATATAAAAAATTTAAAAAATGTATAAATAATAATATTAAAAAATCATATATCGGGTAAATTTGTTAAGCACATTTTTTTTATATAGTCTAGGCGTGATATTTTATTTGATGAAAACTCGCAAATGATTTTTTCGACGAACTCTTGCTTTTTTTTCGATCTTGGTGTATTAAAATAACTTCGAGCTTTAATTTCTAGTGTGTAGTATTGAATTTGCTGAAGTTGTAATATTAATTTTTTCTAAACTATCTTGAGCTTCTTCTGTTGATTTTGGTAATTTCGATAAGGATTTTGAACGAACATAGTATACAGATTTACGAATTTTTTTTGGACGGGAACCGTTTACGGGAGTACGATTCACGTCAGCGGGACACTTTTAGATTCTGAGCGGAATGATGCATAAGCATATTGCATAATATGTAGGTACCTACCTATAAGTTTTGTTCATGTCTTTCATTATTTTTAAGAACTCATGTCCTTTTAAAATTATTTTATTTTATTTTATGGTCACTAATCACCAAAAATAAGAGATTACAATTTTAAAAAAGGTCGCTTTTTTCACTTATGATTTTTTTGTCACATGTGTTATTTTCCATCGATTATAATATGTATTGCGATAAACTATAGTATGTATTTATTATGCAAACACAGCGCTATCACATACCCATGTCTTCAAAGGCCCACGTGACGAAAAGGGAACGAAAAAATAAAATAAAAGAAAGAAAAACTGCGGCAGAACAAACAGAAATGCCAAATAATGAAAATAATTGTGTACTAGGCCGTCAGAATTGGCCTCAACTTTCGGCTTCCAGTAGCAATAGAGGAAGAAGTACGAATAATCAGACGAGGAATGAGGACAGCGATAGAAGTAACAACAATAACAACAACAACTTTCAACAACGTGAGTATGGATAATATACTATATATTATTATAATATTATTTCTTTATAAATAGGTAGGTATTACAGATATCATTGGCCAGCAATAGTATAGGCAAGGGTGGATTCAGAGTTAGGAAACTGTGGGTCAGGACATTTCAAAGGGCCACTTATTAAAACCAGATTAGAAATCTATACTTGTGTACTAGGTATATAAAACAAAAAAAATTAATTTATAATGTATGTGTGTTTATTCGAGGGTCCAAGTGTCCAACTACCCAAGATCTGAAAAGAGGCCAATTTGGTCAGCAAATGCTAACTGTGATTCAGCTGATCTCCTGAATTCCCTCCTAGATCCACCCCTGAGTATAGGTATCTATTATGGCCCAAAACTGAGCAAAATTAATGTAAACTGGGAACGGAAATTTTAGGTAATAAAATAGGTGGATTGTAAAATTGGCTTGGAAATTTAAGATAATAAAAAAGGTTGGTTATAAACTTGGCCCGATAATTTTGATCGATAAAATATAATAAGCACGACATAATTTAATATGCAAATACATTTTACTTATATTTTTTAATACAGAAACATATTACTTAAATTTTTACACAATTGTACATTTATAAAACGAATTTCATACTATCAGTAATAATATGAAAATGAAAATAATTTTTGAAGGATAATGAGAATCGCATCTTCATGGTGTCCTCTGGGTAATGCTAAATAATTTTAAAATATTATACGTACATTTTTATTCAGGCCCGAGTTTACACCTAAATTATTTTTACCTGTAAAAACCCCAAACCGAGTTTACATCTAAATAATTTTTACTTGAAAAAAAACACTGGCCGAGTTTACAATAGACCTTTTGAACATTTTTTCCTCAAACCGAGCTTACAATCTTCCTCAAAACTAGCCCATACCCGGCCCAACAGCAGCCCTCTAATTGCAAAGGGGGGGAATGCCCATCCTGCACCCCTGAAATGACACCACTGGCACGTACGATATAGTAGTGTCCCGACAAGTACCAACTACCAAGTGTTCTGACAATAGACCAGTAGTCAGGTCATTACTACAGGTTTTTTTGTAAAGGGCTAACAATTTTAGCTACTCCCCAACCCCTCCACCAAAAAATTTATCAATATCGTTATTTTTTAATACGTATAATGCGCTTTGGTAAACTGTTTAGATGCACCACTTACTTTTTCACAACCTTTTTTAAAAAAATGTCCTCATTAAAAATTGGTATTTTATACTGATTTGGTATTTGGTCACAGGATGTGATTTGACTTCGTGAGTTAATCGTGTGTCGTGCCCAAAAATTAACTAACTTAAATGCAAACTAACACAAATGCACTCATCATTATAATATAAAAAAATTTATTTTTTTGACCCACTTAAATACCAGATAGATCCAATTTCCTACTAAAAACCACCCTCAAAGTTGAAAACCATGCATTTTTTCTGTTCTAATATGTATGACAAACCAAACAATAACGTATTTTTGTAAAATCAATAGATTATACCTACGTACATTAATTGTTCAGCTCAGAATCTAAAATAAATAATTACTCAAAACTAATTATAATATAAAATATTAATTATTAAGTATCCCATATAGTCTGTACCTGTAGAGTATAGACCATAGAATTAGAGTCTGACACACTGATGTGTCTCCACTCTCCACTAAGAATCGTTTTTTTTTATTGAATTAAAATTTAAAACTTGTCCATTGACCATTACAGTGACTTGTAGGTTACACTCTAAAGTCTAAACCTATTAAAGTAGAGTTAAATCCTCGGTTTTATCAATTCCATATTAACATTTAACACTGGTTCAAAATTCATAAATTATATTAATATAGGTACTTAAATAAAAATACATTTAGCAGAGAGTATGATAGATGAAAACAGTTTAAAAAAATTGTATTTTATTGCGGTATATGATACCGTTTTATAAATTAATTTTAAATATCTAAGGATTATTATTTTATTTCTTATTCTTATGTTTTTTTGGGAACATTACCATTTATAATTACAGATGCAATTGGGTTGATACTTCCACACGATTATGACTGCAAAAATAGTTTGTATAATAATATTATAGAAATAGTATAGTTTATACATTTCCGTTTCTGTTTAAAATAGCCAAATCGCAAGAAACTTTGCCGCCAAAGCATACTGTGTGCAATGCATCGAAACAAAAATCGAGACGTATCCATTGTTTAACCTAGGGACAATGAACCATTACTACAGGTAAATTCATAGTATATAATATTATATTATTTCACGCTTCCTTTACTTTCAAAAAATTTAAAATGCATTTCATTATTATTTATTTTTAAAAGGACTCTGTAATTTAATATACTATCATCCTGTTATATATTATATAACATAGATATTATTTGTATGTGATATTAGGATAGGTAAAAATAATGAAGTAAAGTTGTAAAAAGTTTAATAGCTAACATGGAGTCCATGGAGTCTCAATGTTTCATGTTCAGTATAAAGTATAATTAATGAATGTTCTATATTAACAATTGAGTATTTAATCAGTTTTTTTTGTTTTCATGAAAAAATTTGGTATACGTCCTTTTAACGAAATTCCGTCGATATTATGTATCTGTTAGCTATAATTCTATATTTATAGAAAAGCAAGTACATATTTATTTTAATTTTTTACCTACAGAATAATTTAGTGTAACATACTGCAATAAATATATACCTACCTAAATTAGTAAAGAATTACACTACTACCTAGGTATTAGAAAAACTTTTAACTAGGTACATACATTTAGCAATGTAACACACACTACTAGTACAAATTATTTGGTAAGTACTTAAATTTTAAATAATAATACTCACTAATAGAATTTTCTTTGTAATCGGTGATATAGCGGCTACCGCAATGTCTAATAGCTGGTCTGAGCTTTTGCCACCTTCTTTTATTGCATTTTGTTATAATATAAGTTTTATTTGTTGAGTAGGTATATAGGCATATAATAATATATCTATATCCATACTATTATATAAAATTGTAAATTGTTTTCTACGACTGCGCTAACCAAGAAAACTATTGAACCGATTTGGCTGATTCTTTTTTGTTGTGTTCGTAGCTGTCAGGGCAAGATACTTATGAAAGAACACTTTAGGAAAATTCTCCAGAAAAGTAGGAAATAGGGATGTCAAAAATACAACAGTGGCACTATTTGTTCAGAAAAAAGATAAACTAAATAATAAAAAATGTAGTTTATTGTTGCAGATTAAAATAATAATAGTGTATTATATTATGTTGGTGGCTATTGGTTAATCGGGCATGTTTGTTGATTTGTATTATTATTTTTCGTCAATATCTATACAATTATATTATATTATCCACAATTATTTAATTTAATTTAATTTATCATATTAATATTTTACAGAAAATTCACCAAAATCAAACAAAAACGGGTCGGCCGGCTATACCTACTATATATTTTTTATAATTATAATGAGACTTACATATAATGACTTAAGGTCTTTGTAAATATGTAACTAACTTAAAATATATACATGTATTTCAAATTTTAATTTAGTTTAGCTTATACTAGTTTTTTTTATTACTATTTATTAATACTAATAATTCTTTGTACGCATCACATATTCATATCATACATTTGTTTAATAAATTTAATTGTATTTACTTGTAAATCGTTATGTATATATATTTTTTTTCAACATACCTAATATGTATATTATTTAATTTTTTTGGGCAATAAATTATCTTAATTTATCGTATTTTATATCTTAGTGAATTATGAGCATTTTCATGTATTAATATTTTACATACATATCCTAATTCGCTTAAAGGTTAAAACATCTTAAAAAACCAACGAGAGAACACTGATAATGTTCTTACCTAAATGTTTGACAATAGGTAAATTCATTCTAATATTAACTATACTAATGTTCAATACTAACTGCACACTATTGAAACTGGCGAACGAAAATTTGCTATGTCATACGTGTGTAAGGGTACCACGTCCTCTTAACATTATTTCAATAATCAGATGCATAAGAATTTTAGTTAAAGTTTAATTGAATAATTGTTTATATTATATTCTTGTATATATGTAATTGACATAAGTATAATTAATTTACAGTTAATTTTTAACTCTCAAATTATACAGACAACCTTACTCTGTTGTTTTGAAACAGGATCAGAAAAACTGTTATAAAATAGGTTGTTTCAAAAGTTATCGAAAAGGCCATAGGATTGAAGAAGGCATTAAATTTAGGTACCTAATAGTAGGGCTTGAAACCGATATTTGATACCGATTTTGAATACCGGTTAAAACCGTTAAAAACCGAAAACGATACCGGAACCAAAAACAAAATCAAAAAAAGTAAATACCAATATCCAAAAAACCAAATCAAAATCGGGAAATATATTTTCGGTTTCAAGCCCTGGTCGTTATAATATTATAATAATGCAGGACTTGAAACTGATATTGGATACCGATTTTGAATACCGGTTTAAACCGTTAAAAACCGAAACCAGTGGTGTACCCAGGATTTTAGAACTGTGTGTCTACCTTACTTACGAGCGGCCACTGTGTAGAAACTTCAACCAACTAGATATTACAAAGTCGCCCAATGCGCTCGCGATTTACCTTATTAGTTATTTACATCACATTTTGATACCAACATTCAATATAACTATATTACATAAGTCATAACATATTTTTAAGTAAATTTAAAATTTACTTACTAGCTTTATTATTAAAGCTAATTTAATTAATTATTGTTTTTTTTTTTGTTGCAAAATTTATATTTAATTAAAAAATTTACTTGACATTTTTAAATCATTAGAAAGGATTATAGGCACATATTTATTATTTTATTTTTATACGTATATTTGCAGTATATTTATTTTATTTTAGTTTTCAATGACTGATTTATTTTGAAAAGAGATATAGAAGGTTGTTCTAAATTCTAATATAATACAAAAGTCAAAAATAATATATTTATAAAATGTATATTTTTTTTTTTTTATTGATCGTAAGCCCGGCAACTATGGCCATTAGCTGTATGGTTTGTTTGTAGATGTATTGTATTGTTGGTAGTAGTAGGGGGGAACACGTGTGTGTTGGGTTTTGGCAGAATTTTCAATTCAGGCACCCATAGGTATCTGCCATGCCCGGTTGGGGGATGGCGGCACTTGTTCTCCGGAC
>WHPZ01584366.1:4322-22255 GCA_016617965.1 Macrosiphum rosae | reverse complement strand
GAAGAACCACTATTCTAAATTTCAAGTTCGTACATTGAGTAGTTTTTGAGATACGGCGATCAGTGAGTCAGTGGTATTTGGATTTTAGGTATATAATATATAGATTATCTTCTCCTTCCCCTCCGATAAAAAAAATAAAAATTGGGCTACACGGTGACACTCAGGAAGGTATTTGGAACAACTCTGTGAATAAAAATATTAAATAGTGTAGTCACAAAATTGGAACATAAAAAATAATAACTCAAATCAACAAACATGCCCGATATAAATAAATAAATAAATATATTTATAATATAAATATATATAAATAATATAGCAACCAATATATTATAATACACTATTATTATTTAATCTGCAACAAAAACCTAAACACGCCACTGGCGTAGTGTTACAAGTTAGTGATGTTTTGAAAGCTGAGCCGATGACGCCAGTCACATTTATTTCCAGTATAATTTTGAATTGATATATGTTAATTCATTTATTTATTTAATTATTTAAAAATAAAGTGTAGATTTTATCATAAGTGAGTGAAATTTAGTTATTTAACATTAGTTTTGATTTATAGTTATGCATCTGACTATAAGTAAGATATATGTTTTAACTCAAATATAAATATATATTTAATTTGTGTCAATTTAATATCATATATATTATATCATTTCTAAATACAGTTAAAACTAATATTATTTTATTAACCAATATTAGTTTGAAAACTTGTTTTAACTATCAGGATCTAACAAATAACAAAGGACTAACTTTTACGATAGGAAATTAACTTTTATTCTACAATTTAAACTTTATGTTACGTATTCTCAATCACTAGTTAAACGGCGCAACTCAGACATGCACAAGTTGCCTGAGCCGCTAAACACTGACTGGATACCTTCACTAGGCAACGATATCTGTAGCATAGGAGATAACAGCAGTACCGCTCCTAAGGAGAGCTTAGATTCGACCATCCTGATGTAGTCTGTCACCCTCGACATGAAAACTAAATAACAAATAAATATATCTCATTAGGGAATATACATAACCATAAATATAAAGGAACAGTCTTTGACTAATAATAACAATGGTCTAATACATTATGTAAAAAAAAAATTATTTACAATAGCAATTATAACAACTTTTGCTCATAAATAATAATTAAGTATTTTAAACAAATACATCATGAGCATTTAAGATACACCTTCTAACTCATATTAATAAAAATTAATTGAAAATGTTTAAACAAGTACATCATGACTCATTCTTTTCTTCTCAAACTTTTCTTTTAAATTCCGAATGCCTGGAAAAAGCTAATCATGGAACAATTGCTAGATTTTTCGATAAATATCTTTTACTTTTATGGCCCGATGGAGTAGAACGTGAAAATGTACTTTTATTTGTAACCGATGTAGCTCCATACATGGTGAAAGCGGCCAGATCTTTAAAGCTATTGTATGCAAATATGGAACATGTTACGTGTTTGGCTCATGCTCTTCATAGAGTATAGGAATAAATTAGAAAATATTTCCCTTTAGTAGACGAATTCATATCAAATATGAAGAAAGTATTTTTAAAAGCTCCATCTCGTACTCTTATTTTTAAAACTTTTGCACCCTATATACCTTTACCACCTAACCCTGTGATAACTAAGTGGGGAACATGGATAAACGCATCTCTATATTACTGTGAACACTTGAGTTCAATCAAAAATGTTTTGAAAGAATTGAGTAGTCTCCTCTACTCAAAAGCCTTCTCTAAGCCACTGCCATAGCTTAAGTCCAAGATTTGATCGACAATCAAACTCTTAAATGTAATTTAATTTACATAAAAATTAATTTTAGCTCATTGCCCGAGTCTATCAACCATTAAGAAACTTAAGATTTGCCACTAAAAGACTCTATAAAAATAGTGGTTGATTTACGACAGAAAATTCAAGAATCTAAAAATGAAACTGGCATAGCTATACAAAACAAATTAAAAATGGTGTTGGAGAAAAATACTGGATTTGAAACGTTAAGTAAAATATCAAAAATAATTGATAGAACTGAATCAGACGGCTCATTTCCCTGATGAGTTCCATATCGACGATATCACGTACATGAAATTTGCTCCGATTACTTCTGTGGATGTGGAAAGAAGTTTTTCATCCTACAAAACATTGCTAGCAGAAAATCGGCGGTCATTTGTATTTGAAAACTTGAAGGAGCTACTGATTGTCCAATTCAACAATACAATTTAAACGTAATTTTCAGAATAAAAAAATATACGTATATATTTTTTATTTTATAGTATTTTTTGTTGTTTTTTTCAGAAAATTTCAAGCTGGCCATTGCATGATAAGTCCAAACTCAAACTTTATTATTCATAAAGTAGTGATAAGGAACAAGTTAGGTATTATAATCTTTAAGCCAGATGGGTGGACGAGGTTCAAGGCGGGGTCTACCTTCTTTCTGAACAACAACGGACCTAGATCCATTGGATTCCTCGTTTGACACTTCCAGAGTAGTGGCAGCTTCCTCAAAGACATTGGCCTCGGTCTCAAGCCTGCCCTCTTCCTCAGCATCAGTCAACTTCCAGGATTTCAATTGAGCTGCATGAGCTTTGGTTGCGAACCTACTTGGTCGACCACTGTAAAAATCAGTAACTCAATAGACATCACCAGGAACGACCTCTGAAATCACTAACGGTCCCCTGTAAAGTTCTTGTAACTTGGTGGATTCACCTGTAGAGTTGGGGGCCCTCTTAGGTAACGCGTATTATCATGGCATCGAGCATCATACGCTATCTTCATTTTTCTTTTGGAAACTTCCATAGCTTGGTGGCCTCCAATGCGCAATCCTTCAGGAGGTGTACAATCATAAACAGTAGTGGATAGCTCGCGTAGTACTCCCAAGTGGAACCACGGCCTGTAGCCGTGGAACATTTCAAACGGTGTCGAATGGCTGCTTCAAAATAATTATTGGATGGAGGTAGCCAGGTCGCTTCTCACGAGGGTCTTTGGTCAGCAAACACTCAAAATAGACATTTATGTGTGACCGCAAGTAGCTTAGCATATCGGCAAACCGAAAATTTTGTAATTTATTGGCCACGGTAAGATATACGGTCGTGTGACCTTGAAGGTCATGAGAGATGCCCACAAGGCCCTTTCTCATGTACTTTGGTATCATGAACAACCATTTATCGAGGTGGCGTCTGTACAACGACCCATCTTTTAAGGAGAACTCACTGGTGGCGCGCGTCCTACACATTACCAACTTGAGATGGGCAATGTCAACATCTGAGGACTGACACATTGCCACTCGTTCTTCTTCAGACAATAGAACGCCAACGACATCGTTTCCCTCTGCCAATACATCCTCCAGCAGCGGTTCTTTAGTTGAGACCGGAGCTCGAGACAGGGTGTCAACATGCGTCATCTGGTGGCCGGCCCTGTACCTCACCTCATATTCGTACTCCTGCAGGGAGTCGTACCCACGAGCCACTTGAGCGTTAAGTTTCTTAAAGTTGTTCAAGTTGACTAATGCTTGACAATCAGTTAAGATCACAAATTTATACCGAGCATAAACTGTCTCAACTTGTTTACGGCCCACACTAGGCACAACTGCTCCAACTTACTGGAATGGTAGTGGGATTCCGCATCACTTGTCTTACGACTGGAGCAGTACACCAATCGCAAACCTTCACCATTTTTCATGGATTATAACAACAGCGCCCAAACCACCATAAGTCGCGTTGGTGTAATTCACTTCAGCGTCTGAGCGTCGCGCCAGTACATGGACTGCACCGTATCGCCAACAAGGGCGTCCTGCAGTTTGAGGATCGCTTATTCTTGACCATCAGCCCATTGGAATTTTACACCTTTGCACAACAGAGCAGTCAGCGGTTCTGCTATTACAGCATATCCGAGCACAAACCGACGGAAAAACCCAGTGAGTCTGGGAATCTACCTAACAGAATGCACGTCACACAAAACGGGGTATTCAACAATCGCACGAGTCTCTTCGCAACTCGGGAGAATCTCGCCGTTCTCAACCTAACCTAACCTAAGCCCAAAAACTCCATTTAACCCGTACCAAACTGGTACTTTGAAGGCTTTAATGTCAATAAGTAAATCTAACACTTGTCTTAGTTTTCCCAGCATGTCAGGTCAGTCACAATCTTCGATTATCATATCGTCCAAGTAGTTCCCCGACGGGACCCACCTTGACGTGGTGGGGGAGCTTGCGGGCCTTAAATGGCTTTACCAAGTGGTCCCATACCCGGCTGCGACCTTAACCAGTTGTAGTCGGAGTACAGAGAGTCGGTCCTTACCTTCACTGGTAGGGATCGGCAGGCTCGGAGCCAGCCTGCACACACCTGCAAAGGTTCTAAACTGGCCCTGATCTTAACCAGTTGGGGCCGGCAAGATCAGAGGTAGCCTGCTCCCGGACGAGCAAAGCCCTAAGGGAAGGAAATCCCCGACAGAAAAACTAGGTTAGAACTGCCCTCACCAGTCTCTCTGGAATGTGATCAACTCCTAAGAAGCGGCAAGATCATGACTCAACGGACCGGACAGAACGCAACGGGGGCCTGGTAAACCCTCGCCAAGGCACCTACCATTTGGGGAAGTGGCGACCCTCAGACTACCAGCCGTTCGAAAAGATGGAAACAAAACAAAAAGATAATTGTACCCCAGGTGGTGAACCGGCCAAGCCGGGGAATCCACTCTCTGCGGAGACAGGCCCCACGGATTCTGGAGGGGGGGCACCCATCAATCGTTCAACAAACAGACGCATCGAAGAACCAGGCAGCCACTCTTCCAGCTGCAGGAGCCGAGACAGCCGTGTCTCAGGGTACGCAACATAACGGCAGTTGGCAAAACCAGAGGACTATCCTGGCAGACAAGCTGATTGACTCTAATAGGAAAGGCCCTACGGTGATCCAAGAGCTGTCAAATTTAAATGCAATAACCAAGAAGCAAAATAGCATCATCAACAAGCTCTGCAGCGATGTTGATGCTCTTAGCCAATTGAGCTCCCTTACCAGGAGCGACAAAATCAAAGAAGGCATCTCCAACATCATGGCCATAACTGAGGAACTATCAACGAACAGAACTGTGCTCCAACCTGCCTTTAATACTGCTATACAGGCAGCACAAAGGTCCAAAAAAGGTGGCCAACCCAAGACAGCAACCTGCATCACCCAGACCAGCCCCCCAGAGCCCATACAAGCATCTGATTCGGAGTGTAAAGGGTACACAGAGGTTTACAACAGATTAGATAAACAAGATGAGAAGCTCGAAGAAATTATGGCAATCCTAGCATTAATCAAAAGTACTGGCTAGCCTTCCAGGCAAGACACCCCCAGAACTAACCCAATTCCATTACCTGTATTACCCCTCAAAGAAGCACCCCTAGGGGCTTCTGGAAAATCAGAAGAACAATGGACGGAGGTCAAGAGAAGAACAAGTAAGAAGCGCAAAAAAGCTGAGCCACGACTAAGGCCGGACGTGATTATAGTTAAAGCTGGAGAACTGAAGTACTCCGAAATGCTTAAAAGAATCAAGAAAGACACAGATGTGCAATCACTGAGCAGCAATATCAGTGCGGTCAGCGAAACCAGAAGCGGCCATCTACGGATAATGCTTAATCAGAAGACAACAGACGTCGCAGAGCTGACGGGCGCTATCACCTGTGCCGTCGGCAGTGATGCTACCTGTACCAGGCTAACGGACACCACTGAGGTGGAGATAAGGGATGTGGATGAAGAGGCAGTCGAAGAGGATATTGTACAAGCCATCTTGAAGTCGACCAAATCCCCAATAACTGCTAGGGTTCTGAGCCTAAGAAAAGTCGGAACAGTCTCAGTATCTACAGCTATAGCAAACATGTTGGCGTCTACCAGACTCCGAATTGGCTATGTTAACTGCAGGGTCAGACTGAAAGTCGAGGTCAGAAAATGTTTCAAATGTCAGGGTTACGTACATACGAGGGACCAATGCCCAAATGACGACCGTACCGACCTCTGCTGGCAATGTGGCACTGAGGGCCATAAAGCGCGGGAATGCTCTACTGATTCAAGATGCTTTTTATGCAAGGATGAAGCATCTAACGACCACGTGCTAGGAAGCTTCAAATGCCATGTCTACAGACGAGCATATGAGGACGCGTCAAAAGCAACCAAATGAATAACTTCCTGCAGATCAACTTGAACTGCGCCAAAGCAGCCCAAGAGCTAATGTGTCAGCATGTAGCTGAAGAGGCAATTGATTACATCTTCGTATCAGAATACAATAATCTGGGTTACCAAAACTGGTACCCGGACCTCAACGGTAAGGCGGCTATTGAGAACGGGTTCAGATGGATCGAGGTGGATGGTTTGACGCTCTACTCGTGCTACTCGTCACCAAACACTCCGCTCCAGGACTATGAGCAATTCCTGAGCCGCCTAGAAAGTGACGTCAGAAGGAAAGCAACAGAGTTACTTATAGCTGGTGACTTTAATGCGTGGCACACAGCATGGGGTGCGAGAAGCAGCAACGTCCGCGGAGAAGCACTGGTTGATATGATCTCCTCTCTTGGACTTGTAGTATGTAATCAAGGGAACTCCCCGACCTTCCAGCAGGGGAATAGGGAATCGATTGTGGACCTTACAATAGCGTCGCAGAGCCTAAGCATACGCATGAGGAACTGGCGGGTGCTGAACACTATCTGACTTAGTGACCATAATTACATTCGATTCAACACACAAGAATACGCCCAGGCTATTCCAGATCCCCAAACGGAAAGGATAAAATTCAGAATCAACTTCGGGAAGTTCGTTGAAACTTTGGAAGCCGGTGACCTGAATAACCTGGACCGACTCAATGCCGAAGAACATGCCATTGCTTTCGCCACCAAGCTTAGGGTAGCATGTGGAGATGAGGTAGACGGTCGGCCTGGGAAAAGGAAGTCGGTCTATTGGTGGACATCAGAAATTAATAAACTGAGGAAGACAGCAAACCACGCGCGTAGAGTATACCAGAGGAAGAAGAGTAGAATGGGGCTAGACGAGTGCACTGCAGAAATAAGCGCGATGAAGAATGCCAAGTTGGAGTTTAGCAGAGCAATCAAGAACGCCAAAGCGCTATGCTGGAAGCAACTATGTGATCAAGTCGAGCGTGATCCCTGGGGGAAACCCAATAAGCTGGTAATGGGTAAGCTAACCAAAAGCCGACCCCCCGAGACCTCCAACAACACGGCGCCATTCAAACTATTGTCAAAGGACTCTTTCCCGTTAATTCACTCCGCAGCCCAATAACCTGGCAGCGCGAGAACCCCCCAAAGATCTCCCTGGAGGAGCTCACCAGGGCTGCTAGCTCCCTTAGGAACGGGACGTCACCGGGAATTGACGGGATCAACAACGAAGTACTGAAGGCAATAGTGAAGCGCCAACCTGAAACGCTCAGGAAATTGTACAACAAATACCTTGAAGAAGGCCATATTCCGACAACGTGGAAGAGAGCACTCCTCGTTCTCATCAAAAAGGGCGATAAACCTCCACTTCAACCCTCCTCTTACAGACCACTTTGCATAATGGACTGTACCGGGAAACTGTTCGAAAAAATAATTGATAATCGCTTGAGGGAGTTTCTTGAATCAAGTACTCAAAGCGGCCTCTCTCAAAACCAGTTCGGCTTTCACCGCCAACGAAGCACGACAGACGCACTTGCGGCAGTATGCAAAGCCGCGGAGGATTGCAGCCCTAGGGAAAAAATTGGAATGCTGTGTCTGGACATACAGAATGCGTTTAATTCTGCCCCATGGGACAATATTCTAGAAGCCATGGCAGCTAAAGAACTGCCTTCCTATCTTTGTCAACTCGTAGATAATTACCTCTGGGACAGGACACTCTACACACAAGACCCAAGCGGAGGCTAAGTCTCACGATGCAGTTGTCAAGTGGAGTTCCACAAGGCTCGGTCTCAGGCCCTACCCTGTGGAACATCCTATACGACGACCTACTCAGGGTAAGGCTTCCAGCGGGGGCAAGGTATCTTGCACATATGCTCTTCCTCCCTTAATATACCTAATAATAATGTTGAGCAATTATTTGTCCGCTTCTCTCATAGCTCCTTGAATTTTGTAATTGGCAGTGTCTACATACCACCTTCGTCGCCCATTGAGCTTTATACTACTCATCTAAATACTATTGATTTCATTGTTCAAAAATACCCAAACCATAGTTTTATCCTCACTGGTGATTACAATCTACCATTTATTTCATGGTCAAATGATACACATGGTCTGTGTTTCCTAACTCAAACAATCTCTGAATATACTTCCATTCCTGAATGACTTGCCATCCACGGATTCTTAATTACATATTAAATTCTCACCACTCTCTTCTCGATCTCATATTCTCTAACCTTAGCTCCATAACTGTTAAACAAGCTCTTGACACAGCCGTGCCTGCCGACACTTACCATTCACCTCTCTCACTCTCTACAAATCTCCCCATTCCTGCTTCTCAATCTACTCCCCTCAAATAATCTTATAACTTTAGCAAGGCAGACTACATACAGATCACTAAATTCTTTAACTGTTTCAATTGGAAACGTACCTTTCTACCATACTCCCCAGATGATTCCATGTCTGTCTTCCTTGATGCTCTCTATTATTCAATTTTATCTTTTGTTTCTAAGATCTCTTTTCGCCCTTCCACTTTTCGGTCATGGTACACTAAGGAGCTCAAAGAACTAGTGTTTGCTAAGTCTCGCGCTCATGACAAATTTAAGTCATCCCAGCTATTATCAGATTACAAGCATTTTTCACTTCTTCGCGCTAAATTTAAATTCATCTCCAGGCAATGCTACCGTAATTTTGTCTCTAGTACCGAGTCCTCCCTATTACGTAACCCACAATATTTTTAGAGTTTCATTAGAAAAAACCGCTCTTCTCAATCTATACCTTCAAGTGTTACACTCAATGGTATACGGAGTACATCTCATTCCGACACAACTAACCTTTTTGCTACATATTTTTCTTCTGTGTTCACCCAGCCTTCACCGACTCCATCCCGAACATAACACCCTACCTGCCACTTTCCACTACCGTCTAATGCCTATTTTTCGATTAGTGACTTCTACCAATGCTTATGTTCCCTTCGAAATATAAAATCTGTTGGTCCAGATGGTATCCAGGGTGATTTCTTGTACAAACTTCGATCTGTTCTGGCAGAGCCGTTATGGTTATTGTTTAGGCGTTCTATTGACTCAGGTATCTTTCCGTCTGCTTTTAAACTTGGCTCAATTAGACCCATATTTAAGGCTGGTGACTCTACTGATGTTTCACACTATCGTCCAATAACTATTCTCCCTTATTTATCCAAATTATTTGAAACGCTTGTCCTTAACTCGATTCGCTCTTCCTTGAATCATATCCTAATTGATGAGCAGCATGGCTTCCGTCCTCGTAGATTAACTGTTACATGTAACCTTAGTCTTCATTCATATATATACGATTCTTTTCGCGATAACTGCCAATTAGATGTAATCTACACAGATTTCTCCCAGGCTTTCGCTCGTGTTGATCATAATCATCTTATGTCAACACTTGACTCTATAGGCATCGGCGAATCTCTACTATCCTGGCTTCACTCTTACATCACAAATATGATACAATGGGTAACTGTTGATTCCACCTCTTCTGACCACTTAACCCCCTCCTCAGGTGTACCACAAGGTGCTGTTCTTTCTCCTCTTCTATTTGCCCTATTCGTAAACTTAGCCAACTCCGTCCTCCAGCATGCTAAACTTCTTATCTTTGCTGATGATATGAGAATATTTTTCCGTATAAAATCCATCTCTGACTGTCACCTTCTTCAAAACGACCTTCAGCGATTAGTGACATGGGGCGTATCTTTGGGGCTAACTCTTAATATTACTAAATGATCAGTAATGACTTTTTGTCGTATTAATGCAGTAATTAAGCATACTTACTCCGTAAACAATACCCCCTTAACAACTTATAATAATAATTATATAAAAGATTTAGGATTCACTCTTACTCGGAACCTGTGCCCTAATATGCACATTCAGATAATCTGTTGTAAGGCTCTTAAACTGCTAGGTTTCATACACCGTATCTCTACAGACTATCACTTGCTCACACCACTAAAAATTATTTTCTGTTCTTTAGTCCGTCCCATCCTTGAGTGTGGTACCATCTTCTGGGACCCGTCCACCGCTTCTACACGTAGCATGATAGAAAGGGTTCAAAGAAAATTCCTCCATCCCGCTGCTTACAAATTAAACATATTCTATCCACCTCACGATTACATGCCAATCCAACGCCTTTTTTCCTCAGAAAGCCTCGCCGATCGTCATCATTCAGCCAACTTAACATTTCTATCTAATCTTCTTTCCTCTAAAATTGACAATCCTGAATCACTATCCCGTGTCTCATTTAATGTCCCCTCTCGACGTACACGATCATCTGTTCCATTTCATATTCCTTTCTCTTCCTCAAACTAATATCTTAACTCACCGATCATCCGTCTTATGCACATTGCCAACACTGACCCTTCATTCTCACTCTAAATTGAGCCTCGTTTCCATAAAGCAAACTATTATTACTATTATTTTTATACTATTATGTTCATGTATTAAAGGGTTCGTCCAGTATTGTAAAATAAAATAAAATAAAATAAAACTCAGACCGGCACAAGTTGTCTGAGCCACTAAACATCGACTGGTTACACCCACTAGGCAACGATATCTGTAGCATAGGAGATAACAGCAGTACCGCTCCTATTGAGAGTTTACACTTGTATGGTTTATCTCCACATAAATCATAATGTCAAATTATGCAAATACTATGCTGATTACATTAAATCGGTATCGGAAAGTTCGATTTGTTCTAAATTCTAACTAGTGCTCAAGCTGCTGGAAATCTAAATACGAAGCATCTAGCTTACATGGTATTTCATGTATAATATTCAAGTTTGATTTAATGCTTCTACATTTCACTAAATTACTTTCTACAACGGTGCACAGTTATTTTTTATAAGAATTTCTAGCTACTGGATTGATACACTTCTATGAACACTCGTTGAATTGAAAATGATTCTAGATGATCCTGAGATAATTTATATTCATATGTAAGATTTTGAAATAATATATTGTTAAACACCCATGGATTATATAATGATGCCTAAGAATCCTGTTTTATAAGATGTTCAATAGTCAGTCCGGTTGGTGTCTCTATTTAAGTGTAAAAATGTATGGTATTATAATATTTAAAATTTTTGTTTGTTCTGTACATTTGAACTTTACTATTGGACTTTTGGAACCATGACTATGGCGATTTGTTGAGATGAGTATTTCAGACCCTGGGTTTGAAAATCATTTTAATTTTAAGCTTCTACAAAAATAAATCTATGGCAACACTGGAACTTAATTTCTAGAAGCGATATTCCCTAACATTGGAAACTTTTTAATGGAAAGTCCTTTTCTTATGCTCTTTAAATGCATGAACCATTCTGATTCTTGAAGCGTTACAAAATTTTATGACCAGCTCAAAATGTTATAACATAGGTACACAAATAAATTCCCTTTGGTCAGGATCTAAAAATTAGGTGATATAAATATTATATTTTATTGCAAAATATCCAAACAAAATACTTGTAGAATTATAAGCAACAAATGTCTTAATAAGAACACAAATATAATATTAGTTCATATTTATTGATATGTGTAATTTAAATTATAGTACCCAAAATTGATTTTGTATATTGCTTGGTTTATTAGCAAAAAAAATGTTTAAATTACAAGCCACAATGTTAAACTAATCACTAATATTATCCATGCATTATCCATACGTTTTTTGAAGACTTATAAAATAACTATTTTATGTCATAAAAGAATTCTTTTGTCTGGTTGTATTTTCTAAAAAAAAAAGTTGAATTAAAATAAATAATATTTAGCGTAATAATTTCAAATAATAATACTTTTGGTTTTTGGCACAACTGGTATTGGATAACTTGTAGCTTGCACCAGATCAATATTCATTAATTGTTCATCCAATTTTTCTAATTCAAGATTTTCTAATTCCTTTTGTAATTCTTCCTATATAAATAATAGTTCAGTTTATTTATTAAATAGTCATCAATAACTTCATCTTCAAATACTTTAAATGTAGTTTGTATTGTATTAATAATAACCGAATAGACATAAAGTTGAATGTATTAAATAACAATGGATAATAATTATAATATTACATAGGTAAAATACAATTGCATATTATTAACATGGTATTCAGATAAATTATATTTAGTGCTTATTTATTTATTTATATGAAACGGGATGAGCCCAATACAAATTTAGTTATGAATCTTAAAGTTAAGTCAGTAATACACTAATACAGTATAAATTATAACAACAATATAACGAACAACATTACAAAAATAGGAACTGGTTTAGTCTCCCAATAGAAACTACGGATCCTCGTTCGCTAATCTCATAATTTGTGATATTGGACTGTTTCGCAAATAACTTACAGAACCAAAGGGGATAAAAAAAGAAAAGACACTTCAAGAATTAAAAGCTGGGATTCTAAAATTATGCTTTTTAGTAGAACAGGTAAGTCAATTCGACCATCAATGAGTTTTGACAAAAATGATAGGTTTGTTTGAACTCAAACTTTGTTTGAAAGCGTGGTCAGGTCCAGGTGGCAAAGTACTGGATATAGTCATGAGGTTTACAATCTCAATGACAAATGTTATTGTACTGAGAAGAAACAGATTTATATTTATTTTGATTTTTTTTTTTTAGTAATTATGTTGCATTATAACATGTTCTACAATAGCATTAACTAATTACTTTTGGCTTTTCATTAACTTAACTGTTAACTTACTAAACTTCTTCATTAATTAACGTGAAATTAACGAATTAATTTTTCATTTTAAGAACTAAATTAAGTAAATTAATTTTGTTTTTAATTTTATTTCACTATTTCCGTCTATTTAGTTTTCATGTCAAAAAATATTTACCGTCAATTGTTTAGATTATTTTTTTTTATTATTATCTATTGTTATTGCATAATAAACAAAGAGATTATCTACCTTCTAAATGCAAAGCTTGTGTTGAAGGTAGAGAGTGACAATTTTACTTACAAAATAATAATTAAATAATAATATAAATTCAAATAAAATAGAAAATAATATGTAATAACTGCTTGTAAACATAGGTATATGTATAACTATCCTATGTACAATAATAACCAGAGTAATTTATAGTTATTTTAACATTTTTATGTTTGTCTCTAAGAATATTCTTTTTAATGATAACAGGCATTGAATTTAAATAAGTAAGACCCAGGTAATCCACGAATTTTTGACCAAAAGATTTTTTTAAATATATCACTTTAACATTGCATGCTAAATGTTTCTTTTTTGTTTTTTCATTATTTATAGTTCTCTAATTATCTATATTTTTACTTAGCCATAAAATGGCAGTTTTTTTAAACAATAAATCTACATTTACCTAATACATTAAATAATTTAAAGTTATGACTTGTTGAACATTCAAGAGTAGGTTCCTGCAGACATATTCGAACAATTTGTCTTTGTTATATTAATACATTTTTTAGAGTGTTAACAGAAAGGCCTCCAAAATAAGTAGAACATATTTCAATGATACTTGATATGTAAAGTTAAAAATGTATATCATTTGAATCTAACTTACATGGAAATACTGTATAAAGTATAAACACTATAGTCTATAATTTAGTTTTGGGTTAGCTAAATAAAAAGTTAACAAAAAGTGTATATTAACTTTTAACTTAGCTGAGTTAACCTATAATTAAATTAACTTTTAACCTTAAACTTTTTGTTATTGGTGCATATTAACTTAACTGAGTTAAAAAAAATCATTAACTTGAACCGCCTTGATGTTTTATAATAATAGTTTTCCTTAATTTTTTTTTTTGTTTTTACCAACGCTATATTAGTAACTTTTGTAGAATTTTCAATTTCGACCTCTCTATAGTACCAATTAGATTCAATTTCCCATCAGAAAATATACTGAAGATGAAAACCTAATCATAATTTCAGCTAATTATCATGTATACATAATACATGACAATAAAAAAAAAACACACATCATTGTAAAACCAATACATTCAACTCAGAATATAAAATGTACAATAAATACAATATTGTGTGTTTGCTAATGAAAACATAATGTATAGCTTAAATTAGCTAGTAATTTCTGTAAGATAATTTATTATAAGATTCTTCTCTTTAATGTAAAAGTTCTAAAATATACTATAAATGTTATAAAAAGTACTATCAATATTTTTATTATTATTATTATTTATTTATTTAGCAAAAAGTATTCAAGTATCTATTCAAAATTATTATTATATGATCTTTTGCAAAAATAACTTTTCTTACCTCGTCTATATCAGTTTCCAATCTAGTTGGATTACAAATGGCTTCTGTAATATCTTGAGTTAAATCTTTTGAAGTTTCTATATCATCAATCATATTATGAATATCATCTATGTTGCTGTAAGAAAAAATAATATTTATTTTTCTTTTAAGCGAATTAAATATTTTTAATATAATATAGAAGAACCATTTGTTTTAAAATTATGCACTAAGGGCTAGTAAAATTATAAAATATACAGTTTTATTAAATTGATTTTATTTGTCAATAATATTAAAGTAATATGAGTCCTAACTTTAAAGTATGTAAACACAAGGGCTTGATATTAACTTGTTAAAAAGTTTTTTTCTAACTAAGTTATTTTTTTTAATAAGTAATTTCCAACTTAATGAGTTTAATTTTGTCCATGCAGTTACTACTTACTAGGTAATAAGCTGAATTATTGTAAAGTCAAGTTAAGTTATTTTTTTTTTTACAAATGAACCTCTTAAATTTAAATTAAATTTTGTTTTGTACAAAATAATTATGAATAATCAGAAATATTATTTATAAATTATCATAATTTTATATGTATTGTAAATACAAAATTGTTGATTCAAAAAAGTGTTTGATTCTGACTCAATTTCCATAGAAAGCTACAATCACACACATAAACATTAACGTTAAATCTCTCAACAAAAACCCAATTAGATCACTCAGTTAGACATTTAAAGAGACGTTGATGCCATGGTAACTCAAATAATTAACTAATCAGCAACTTCTGTTGATAGGATTCTATATTTGGTTGGTATCTGTTTCTGTTATTTTAGATTCTGAGTGGAACGATGAATGTATTGATTTTTGCAATGATGTGTGTTTTATTTTTATTTTTGTGTCTGCCATCACCTTTTAGGACAGTAAAAGTGCTTGGATTTTCTTCTATAATATTATTCGTGGGTACTTGAAACTTCTAAAGTACACTATTATATATCTATGATAGTATCAGGGTTTATTGTTTATGTATAACGCGTTATAAGTACCTAATGAATATTGTGATATGATTAATTTGGATTTTATTATAGGTCAATTTTTTTTAATACCATAGATAAGTATATAATATATCTTATACCTAGAAGGACATACCGTCTCCGCTCAGAATCGTTTTTCTTATACAATGATATTATATCGTTGAATTCAAATTTAATATCATCCATTATACAGTGACCTACTTGTAATCTACTGTACAGCAGGGCACCTTTTTTTCAATTAATTAGGTACCTATTATTATATTTAATTTTCTTTCTATATATTTTCGTATTATTACTTTTATAAAATGTGCTGTTTTTACTTAGGCATCAACTGTAAATATTGAATAAAAAAACTGGTGACCGAATATTAACTTACTAGTTAAACATTACTTTTTTTTTTTTATTGAACGTTTAGCTTCTAAAAGTAAAAAAAGTAAAGCCAATTTAAATAACTTAAATTTATGAATATTAACTAAACTTTGCAAGTTAAAAATATTAATTAACTTTCCTAGAGTCCCATGTACCTTCTACAATAACATATAGGTACCTAACTATTATGATTAATAGTAATTTTTGACATATCTATTAGCGCTCCATTGGTTAGGCATCTATTAAGTCAGACCTTATGTTATTCATGTTTTATTCAAATTCAAATATTAAATACCAAATCAAATTTTTATTTGGTTTTTAATTTTTTCTACTAGCTAATCTTAGTTTTAAATTCAACACTCAACTATATCTGCATAAACTTTAAATTTGTTTTATTGTGTTTTTTTCTAGTTACAGAGTTTTCACTAATGAGTAATAACTAATATTTTAAATTTTTTCTAAGAATTATTATACTTTACAGGCTGAAAAATTAATAACTAATATAAGTGTATTCAATATATTAGAAACTGTTTATTTTTATAGAAAAAAAAATTTGAAAAAATTAAAATTATGGTGAGCATGGGCTAGGTGGCCGGCAAAATGATTTTGCCTCTAGGCAATAAAATTATAAATGTGGTATTGCCAGTGATTTGAATAACAGTATACACTGTTTGTACTTAGGATTACAAATCTATAGTAAATAACCACATTATATAACTGATTAGTGATTATTAATGCTAGACTATTTTTTTTTTAAGCTTTTTCGAGTACCTACCTTATTATAATATTATGATCCAATTATATGAAAGTCATAACATTTAATGCATATTTAAAATTAAAATAATAAAGTATTTGTTATTATAGTTTACATACAGTCAAAATTCATTCACAAAAAAATCTAAAATTGATAACACTTACACATTTTGATTAGCCATTTTAACAGCGCATGAAGTAGAGCTCATTAAATCAACCGCAATGTTGTTTGTGTTTGCAATTTCCAAAGCCGACTGTTGTTTAATGACACTTAATAACATACTTTCATTCCGGGATAACTGTCGCTCGTAACGCTTTTTTCTATTTAACGCATTCAACGCTACTGCAATAAAAAAAATTGAAAACGTTAAATTAATTTATGAAATAATATTATTACCTATGTATTTAAAGTAAGCTATAATATCTACCTTGTTTATTTTTTATAACATTCTCTTTTACTGTAGATTGCTCTATTTCAATATTTGTTTTCAAGGCTTCACTTTTATCCCTCAACAACTGTTCAGTAGATCGTAATTTTTCCAACGCATCATCTTCGGTCGACCGTGACGGACCTTTTATTTCTTTTTTTTTGCATCCGAATAGCTTGCGGAAGAAACTCATTTTCAGTGTTAATCGCTGTTAAGGTGGAGTACAAAACAACAGGATATACCACCATACACCTTATACTAATGAATGGACCTAAGTATTGTAGTTAAAGCGGTCAGTCGAGAGCCTATCGCCTCATCGCCCAACCATCGGAGTCTGGAAGTTAGTCTAGTAATTTAAGGTTAGGATGATCATGACATAATAACATGATATTTCAACAACAATAAACAGTATAGGCAACCTAACCCATGGATATCAGGTTGAGTAAAGAGTGTGAGTACCGTGACTCAGAGGCCACTCATAATATTATCATAAACCTTTTACTAATAGCATAGAACAATAACTTTAATATAAACTCAAATATAAGTTTTATTTTTATTATTTAGTATTATTCGTTTTGTAACTTTTAAACAAATGTTTCATTGTAAATGCCCAAAATATTCTATTATAAATGGATATTAGATGGAAAATTATAGTTGTGTTAATTTAATGAGATGTCAATGTAAATAAATTAAAAATTGCATTAATATTTAATACATTTATATATAATGCCCCCCAACCCAAAAAAAAAAATTTGCTTTGCCCCTCCTGAAAATTTGGTCTGGCTACGGGCCTGGTTTCATTAGACCAACATGATGTTATACAAGTGGCGGTTTTCCCGAGGAGGCAAGGGAGGCACCGCCTCCCTTGAAAAGTTAAAAAGAAAAAAGAAATTTTATATTCAATTAAAAAATATTTGTTTTATAATTTTTTTTTTATTTTATATCATCAATGTACAAATATGATTGCATTGTTGAAAAAAA
>WHPZ01584361.1:0-11781 GCA_016617965.1 Macrosiphum rosae | reverse complement strand
AATTCTACAATGTCCACACGTACCTATCGATCGGAGTTCAGGTTTTCGCGTTCCAATGATCGTCGACGACGTCTTGAAATCTCACAAGACGCGTAAACGAAATGATAAAAATTACGCAACAACACAAAACGCCGGGACAAGACGATGTAACATGACTATTTTACTAATTACTATTATTACTAATCGCAATATCATAATAAAACTATTAATAATGAGATGTCGTACTACCTTTTGTATTTATACCGTGGTGGCGAGTCTGTGTGACGGCGAAGCGTTATCGTTAGCGTCACTAGTAGCTGTTGTTGTTGTTTTTGTTACATATTATTCTATTGATATATTTCGGCGTCGTCAATTGATGATGATGGTAATATCGTTTTTTTTTTTAAAATCGAAACGGAATGCTACGGAGAAAAATCGATGGACGCATTTGACGCTGGCAAGACAGTTGTAAAATGTAAATACATAAAAGATAAACAGTTTCAAAGTATTGTACTATTATGATGCATCAACAAAATCAACACAGTCGTATGTCAGTGTACTCAGTACTCCCAGTACGAGACAAGATTACAAGACGGCACAAGTCATTTAGACCAAACAGCCTGCGCAGTGCGCACCCGTCCGCCAGTATGCAGCTGATCGATGACATGTCGCCGAAACGGTCGAGTGGTCTACGGCCAATCAGCAATCGTGTCCTTTGCCCAATACACGGAAGAATTTTACTGTCCTATGCCCAAACAGTAAACATATCCCCACACAGGTTGGTCACCGAAAAGTCCCTACTTACATAGTAGTAGTACAACTACTTATATACGTCCTCTATGGCATATATAACTATATATAATACCTAGTAGACATTATAGTGTATAGTTAGGTATTATGTCTTTAACCGTGGTAGCGGTCCGCCATGCGATGCAGGCATGCAGCAAATTGATGACAAAATGTACCAAAAATCTAATTCTACCCGTCTTTTCTGAAGTGTGGGAGCGGGTAGATTCTTTCGATAATCGACAACGGCTGGTGGTACACCTGCAAGGTTTTCGGAAGTTGTTTTTGGAACAGATGCATATATACAACTGTGGTTTTTGTTCATTTCGCCCAAGATGTAGAGAAGATAAGGTGATACCACTTCTAAATATTCCTGGTGCCAATTTCGATGGCAGTTTGATAGTACCGCAATAGGTAAGGTGTACCTTTATATTATACTTATCTATGGGTGTACCATTCGCCGGTGGCTTGTTTTTCCTTTATATTGTATGTGAAACACGAGGAAGAGAGGATTTCCTTTGTAAAATAATAAGTCTGTGAAGTTAAAACTTAACAAGTGTTATAATATACTTCTGTATATTCGTTGAATAAGAACTATTTTCAGTAACAATCGGGAGTCAACGACACATTCGATTATATTATTTGTTGTAGAGTTTAGTAATATTAAAATACATATTAAATAATTTTAACTAATAAATTAAAATGTTTCACATGTTCCTTGAATTATTACTATTTTTAATAATTAAAATTATAAAAAACCATCAATTAAGTAAGTATAGGTATAAATAATTTTCTAAAAATTAGATCATTACGAGTAGGTATGTATAATATAGTATTATAAAATTAAAATTAAAAATACAATTTATTTTAATAGTCAAGTACTCAGGTATTAATATTAGGTATAATCATTGATTATAACATATGTAATGCGTGTATAATAAATGGTATTAGGTATAGTCATAATTTTATTGCTGGTATTTCAAGAATGAATTCAAAAATAAATGTGTGTGTGTGTGTTTACCTTTTGAGGCGACCAAAGCTTTTCGATTTTCTACTATAGCATCTTTTCTGGTAGGAAAATGAATTTAGTTGGTACTTTGGGGGTCAAAAGTAAAATATTCAAATAGTATCTAAATCGCCAGGAAAACAAAAAAAAAATTTACGTAAAACCAGTTATCGACAAATTAGATTTTAATTTTTAGTAACTTCTAATCCTAAAGATAGGTATAACCATTGACACATTATGAGTTTTCACTGAATGTTTATATTATCATTTTCTATACACCTTACGGTTTTCAAAAAACTCTTTTTGAGCGATTTATAGGCAACGGATAATTTCGTGTTTTAAGAAAATTATGGCTCTTTCAAAAAATTAATTGCAAGGTTGGTTCCTCATAAGTTGTTGGTGGAAATAAAAAAAAAATTGAGCGTAAATCCACAACATTTTTTTATGAACATCTGATAAGTAAGAATTTTTAAAAAATCATGAAAATTTGCAAATTATTTTAGTTGGAAATCCATACAAAAATATATGTATTAGAATAAAAATTTAAAAAAACGGGGAAGTGGATGTTGCTCTGCTGCAGTACAGTATAGGTCCAGTTTAGAATGCAATGGACAATGATATATCATTATTGTATCCGTACGAAAAACGATTATGAGCGGAGACGGTTTGTCAATTGCCAGTCTGGATATTTTATAATGTTATATTATTTATTATAGCCTGTAAATTGAATTAATATTATAAATTACAAAAAAATAACTAAAGTCGTTATTTTTATTCGTTTCTATGGTGATATTGTTTAACAAAGCGTTTGAAATTCAAATACTGTTTTTAGCGGTTTTTCGTAATTTTCTGTGGTTTTTCAGGTGGCATTAATTAATAACTATTGAGAAAATCGAAAAATGACCTCCCTAAAGTAAGTACCATCTTGATCCAATTTGTTAAAAGATAAGATACTATATGCGGAAACCGAAGCCATGTTTCAGGTGGAAATTTTGTATACAGGATAAAAAAAAAGCTGGTAAGTGCATGTCGCTCTGCTGTACAGTAGGTTACTAGTGGTTCAATATATAGTGGATTATATTAAACTTCAATTCATAGATATAATATCATTGTATATTTGTATACGAAAAACGATTCTGAGCGGAGACGGTTTGTCAGTCTGGATATTCGAGTTTAAATTCTGACAAATTACATCAAAATCACGAAAACTTGCATAATATGTTGTAGCTAAACAATTATAAAATATTCAATTTTTATAGCTTAAGGATTGAAAATTTAAAATAAGATTTCTCATTAGTTTTATCATACCTAATTTAATCAAAAAATATATAAACGGTTTTTGTAATAGATGTTATAAGTTCAAATTTCAACGAAATTACATATCGAAAAGAAGAATAACAATTTTAGTTATTTTAAAATATTATTCATAGGTAGGTAATTGAAACTTTTAAAGTATAAATTATTTTATTTTATACACAACATATACACAGAATAACATTTGCAGATGCAATGGTAATACTATATTGTGTTTACCCACTTCTCTAAATTATGTACAATTTTACAAGAAACTTTTTTTACTCTGTAGTCGCGGTGTCCTTTTAACAAATTAATTATTACCACGATATATAATTATATTAAATAACGATATGTACGATATGCATTACGCATATTATATTGTTTACGTGCGTTTGTTAAAAATATTTTGGTTTGGGCTGGTGCCTTTTTATGGTCAAAATTATTGAGAATTTAGTGCCTGTTTTTTTGTTTTAGTTGGCTGTAGGCCAGAGGTTGTAACTTGTCAGTTGTTACTGGCTGAGCCCTGACCTCTAATTCCCGAGATCAAACGAACCTATAGTGCCAAGTGGATAGTGGTCCCTGCCTAAAGCAGTAAAGACCGATAAAGATTTAATTGATGAATTTCAAATATGGTTGATTTTATAGGATGTTTCAAGATTGACAAATTACAATCTCGATTCACGGTGTTAGGGGACTTGTCCCTTTGCAGAAAATCGAAATCATAATTCAGTGATTGACATTTGAACATTAAATGTTTAAACATTTTCGATTTTCCACGATGGCTCGATAAGCCCAATGGCCAATGCCCAAACAATGTCGAAGCTGACCACTGACCAGTGCTAACAATGTTACTCAAAAAATTACTTCAAATTTCTCTTATTTACAGTTTTGCGTTTGGTAGGTAACGTTTTATTTTAGTTTCTGCAAGGCGTATTATATTATAATAATAATATCTGTATTTCCATCCCCTTCCCCAGTGAGGGGTTTAGGCAAAAATCGATTTTTATTTCACGTCTTCACCCCCAAGGACCAATGCCCACACGAATACAATGGTGCATGAATATTATGATTGAAAATACAAATTCTGTTTTTAAGTTTTTAAATAAGTTAACTATGATAAATAAATAAATACATTTTGTCATGCAGTTAACCTACAATGAGTACCCATCAGACACTCATGTGTGAATAATATATATATATATATTATTATCGATACTTATAAGAACATTTTACATTTGTAATTTGTTAGTATAATCTGTACACTATAAGTGTGTAGAAATTCGTTAGACTAAACCAGTGTGAAAAATAATGCTCCGGGACGTTTGGACCATATCATTTACATGGTTCATTATCCCTGTGCGGGATAATGTGGGATAATTTTAAACCGGTTTAGTCTAGTCGGTCCGCAGCCGTAAATCGTAATTCATAACTCGTGTTTCTTTTCGTAGCCATTCGGTTACCTGTTGTTGGCATTCTTCGTTCCGTTGTGGCGCCTCAGTTCACTCGGTTCGAAAAATATTGGTTCGTGTTTTGGTTGTTGTTCTTTACTCCATGACATTTCGTTCTACTCTGCTCCGCTCGTGTTACCAACAACCAATAAATTACACTTTTTTATCATTTAACTCGTCTTCATCTGTGGTTAATGTATATACTTATAGAATTGTCCAGTGACTTTATTACTTATTACTTATTGGTTATTAGTAGACTCCAGGACATTATATCTAAAATGGAAATTTGAAAATAAACATTATTGAATACAACATAATACATTCACTTTTAATCTTCTCTACTTACTTATTTACGATTATTTACATAATTATTTTATGGAGCGAATTTGAAAAAAAAATACAATGTATTTTAAAAATATTTATTTTTAACGTGTTTGAAGTTAATGAAGACTTTTTAATGAATAATGATGTTTACATGTAAGTCGATATAGTATAATATATCAATATACACTAATTAATAATAAATAATATTAATATCTTTTATAATACGGTATTTTATAGATAAAACAAATAGGTAAATAAAAACATTCATACTTTCTTAATTTTTCATATTTTGTAATTGTTTAGTGAAATATAATTTAACAATTTATTCTTTCCTTATAAACTCAATGAATGTTAATATTACAATTGAATATTATATTATTTGTTCTTCTCATACCTTAAATAGGGATAAATATCAATATGCATTGTTAAAAATATTCATTATTGAAAAATATGAATTTATTTTTACTGTATACTTAATATTTAATTGTATTGGATTAGAGAATGTAATTGATAAGCACATATCTTAAGTTTACTCTTATGTGCTAAAATGTCAAATACTTGGGCTATGCCTGCTAGTTATAAAAAAATAATATTATGTAGAGTTTAGATATTTTTCTAATTTAGTTGCAATTGTTTCAGTAAGTAAATTCATTTGGTATATAAAGTATATTGTATAATAGAAACTTAGGAAACCAAATTAAAAGTTGGGAATAATGTTGATAACTCAAATTAAAACTGAACACCTAAAATGTTACTATTTTTTAAAAATTACATTATTAAACCATTTTTGAAATATTATTTTATCAATTTGATACTTAATTTTTTTTAAGTTCACGAAAGTTCTGATAAAATGTATGGATTGTTGTATTTTTTGAACCTTAAATATTTTCTCAATAATACTACAGTAGAATAATAAAATATATATTAAAATTTTTTTAATAATTGAAGACATTTTTCAGGGTTTATATGATAACTTTACTGAAGAAAACATGGAAGAACCTGATGAAAATATAGAAACCATAATGGATGTAGATTCATCTGAAGATTGTGATTCATTGCTGTATAGAGGTTATGATGAAACAGGTGAAACTAATTTACAGCGCAACTTACCTCGATACACTTCGCATAATGAATCACTAATGGTGATTGAAGATGATGATTCATTGAGTGACATCAGTTGTAGTGGAAATATAGATGTAAGAGATGAATTGAATAAGCAAAATTCAATTAAAATACCTGAAGAAGAAATAATTGTGAGTGATGATTTAGATGACTCTGATTCTGATATAGAAATATTTGAGCCATTGATGCAATTAAAGAAGAATATTGTATCTGGTGCTACTAAAAATACAAATTTATTTACAAGACAAAAAGAAAATAATTCTTTAAATGTAAAGAAAGTTTTTAAACATAATGCCTCTTTGGTCAAATTCAATCCTTCAGTAAAATCTAACCAATTTAAAATAGCATCTACTTCTACAGTTCACAGGCCGAAAACTACAACTACACATTTACAACCAGAGTCATCAGGTAATACTGAAATAGGTCTTAGTAAAAGTTTTTTGAGACAAAAACAAAAATTGAAAATCTCATCTTCAAATGAAGCAAAATCAGAAGTTTATTTCATCCCACACAATAGTATGAATTATATGATAAGCAAAGGAATACCTAAAAGAAGTCCATTGTTGAAGTCTAATTCTTCTTCATCAGCCACATTAAAAGCACCCAGTACTGTAATTAGACCAACTGAACAAAAAAACCAATGTATGGTTATGTCTTCAAAAGATGCATTAAGGGGTGGAAATAAAGAAGAATTCCTAGCTCGAATGCGACCACTCCCTGGGGGAAAATATAAAATGGTACCAGATAAAGGACAGGTACCTATGAATTTAGAAAGTGTATTCAAACGAAACAATAATTTTACGAAACAAAAATTGTCTACTCATCTTACTCCAAATGAACATAAAATTAGTGATATTTTTCATATAGGAAATAAATATCAATTAGCAAATATTAAGGAAACTAGACAATTTCAGCATAAAACACTAGATGTACCATCTGAAAAGTCTTCTTGGAGTAAAATGTCTAAAATAGTTGAACTTGGCAATGCGAGTAGAAATAAAAAGTTTCCTACTCATACTGTTACAAGCAAAGATCCACAAGAAAGGAATTCAAAAATGTTTGTTCAAAACTGTGAGGTTAAAATAAATAAAAATTGTCGCCAAAAAATGAGTTCTTCGCCTAGGTTTATTCAGCTCTCATCAAACTCAAATTCTTTAAAGCAATCAGATAGTCTACCGTTAAGTCATACTAGATATGGTTGGTATAAAATATTATTTAAATCCTTTTTTGTTTTTCCATAAACTACTTTTTATTTGTTTCAATTTAGGTAAAATAACTAATAATGATAATAAAACAATTCAGTTATCATCTTCAAACTTTTTTTCAAAATCTAAAACAAAATCAAACTCTAATAAAATGCTAAAAATTGACGGATATCTATCAATTAGCTCTGATGATGAAATAATAAATGTAAATAATAGTGAAACTCGTAGATCACAGGTATTGTTTTTTGGGAATATTTTGAGTAAGTTAAAATTCTGTTTTAAACACAATTAATAATTTTTTTTAGAATTTAAATATTAGAAGAGTAGTTGAAGAACATTCAAATAAGCATAAAGTATCATTATCTGACGAAATTATTGATTTAGATGCTAGTGATTCTTCCGACAAAGGTAACAAATATATTATATGCTTAATCTGTATACTTAACAGCTTTTAATACATATTTTAATGTTTATTTGCAGATGATACATCTGATCAATTTATTTCTTGCAAATATGAATATTGTGATACATTGGTGTATGAACCTGAATTGATTGATGATTTATATTGTAGTTTGGCATGTAAAAATTTAGATATAAAAAAAACAGTAACTGAAGAAGAACATTCTATCAATGAAACTTCCAATCTATCCGACAAAACTGTAGTTGATCGTAAAAACCTTTTAACAAAATTGGAAAATAGAATAAATAAGAGGAAACAGAAGTTAAAAACTTCTTGTCCAGAGGACATGGTTAAAGAAAATGATGATTTGAATGAACAGTTAACACATTTTTTTAATAAACCATCAAAAGAAGAAAGTCAACCTCCTCTAAAATCATTACAGCCAATTAATTCTCCAGAAGTAATAGATGATGACGACGATGATGATGATGATGATGATAATTATTTTGATCTAAAAGTATACTTTTATACATAATAACTTAATTTTTGATTAAGTCAGTATGTTTATATTTTGTTTTAGCCTCTTATAGAAGATAAAGATATATTAAAGTATATGACAGAGCTGCAATTTAGATCTGCCCCTAAAAAACTGTTTGATAGACCTTTTCCAACTGAAAAGAACTTATTTGTAGTAGGACAAAAACTAGAAGGCATTGATCCTAAACATGAAGCTTTATTCTGTGTAATGAGTGTATCAGAAGTTTGCGGTAATTGTTAATTAAATTGAATTTGATACCATAGGTGCAAATAGAAAATTTCATTGAGATATTATTTAACAAAAAAATAATGTGATTGGAAAAAGCCCTTGACTTGATTTGACATATTTCTATAGTTAAAATTGTTTTTTTATTATTTATGTACAATATTAAAAGTGATTTCCTGTTGGACTTGAAAAAAATAGTTCATCATTTACCAATATTTATAGCTTTTCAATGTTAAGTCACTCTAATCTATTATTGTAACATTTTCAATCTCATCCAATTTTTACATGGCAGAAAACTACCTCTCACAAGTAGCTAAGTTATTATTATATTAAATAATTTTGAAATACTGACTCTTCCATGAATTTTAGGGGTTTTGCATTACTTACAAATTAATGATTTTTTTTTTTCATAACATTTTAATAACTTTAAATTCTGACTTTAAGTACTCTTTACAAATACTGATTAAATCTTTTTAAGTTATTATGTAGTTATTACACATTAATTTATTAGTGAATTAAGGTATCAGTTAGGTTATTGAAATTATTAATTGAATATCCATAAAAAAACTAACATTGTATACAAAATAAAATAATTAATATTGTGTTTTATGGTTGCTGTTGAAAACATAAAATACACCGATCAACTATGGTACTAACCCCGTTCCTCTAAGCCATTCCATATTTGCGCCTATGCCTGTAACTCTATGCAATGACTTAAAGTAATTGAATTTTTTATTGTTTGGTGTGTTTATAATTTTTTTAGGATACCGCATTAAATTACATTTTGATGGTTTTGAGAATGATTATGATTTTTGGGTAAATGCAGATTGCCCGAATTTGTTTCATCCAGGATGGTGTGAAATGAATTTGCGCATTCTACAACCACCAAACAATTATGGAAATGCATTTGATTGGATTGGTTATCTTAGAGAATGTCAAGCTTTACCTGCTCCAAAACGCAATTTTGTCTCTACTAAAAACCTAAATGTAAGCAATAGTCAATTACTATTTTATATTCATAAAGATTAGTGATAACTGATATTTAACCACTCAAGGTTAAATTTGTACTTCAAATCGTAAAATGTTATTAAAATACAAATTCTAATTTAACCTTAATTTAATACTGGTTATTTAAAAAACAAATTAACTGACTTAGATTTTTTCATACTTAATATCCCATATTATTTTTCATTTATTCTGTCATCAGTTTGAAATCTACTTATTTTTGTGGTCAGTTGGACATATTTTACATATAAATATATTGTTGGAAATATTGTTAAAATAGATAGAAACAGCTTTAGCTGCTAGTTTTGTAAACTTTCTTAAGTCATCATTTTTCCAAGATATTGTTATATAATATGACTTATATTATATGTGTGACTAATGAATATGTGTATCATTACAATAATGGTAAAGATAACATAGAGTCTTATGTAATTGCCATTATTTTGTTAGCTTAAAATTATATTTATAAAATATTATTTTGTATACATAGAGTTGTGAAAATCAACACAAATTTCATATCGGAGGTAAATTAGAAGCATTAGATAAATTAACCCGTACACTTCCAAAACAGTTAATTTGTGTTGCCACTGTTGCTGATATCTTGGGTAATCGTGTTCGTGTTCATTTTGATGGATGGACAGATGATTTTGATTATTGGGTGGATATTACATCAACCAATATACATCCAGTAAGGTGGTGTGATAATAATGGTCGAACTTTGTCTCCACCTAGTGGTTATAATGGTAATTTGTTATTTGTAACACTATTAATTGCATACTAAAATATTACAATTTCTTTAGATATGAAAGGAAGAAAACCTTTTAATTGGACTGAATACTTAGCAGAAACAAATAGTGAACCTGTTCCTGAAGAGGCATTTGTTCGTAGACCTTTACGCGATTTTTCTAATCAAATGATAATTGAGGTTGTTGATCTTGTTGTTCCAAGACTGCTAAGAATTGCTAAAGTAGTAGATGTTAGAGGAGATGAACTAAAAATTGTTTATGATGGATTTGATAATGATTATGCATACTGGGTTGAAGACGATAGTCCAGATATTCATCCTGTTGGATGGTCGTCAAAAACTAACCATCCAATTGAACTGCCTCCAGGTATAAATTTACTGATTATATAAATAAATATAGTTAAACTAAAGAATTTTGTCAAAACTCTTGTGTATTATGTTTAATCAACTATAGAGTAAACAAATGGTGAAAACATTGATCCTTTGAAATGTTTAGTTTGCCCATTTATGCTGTATTTAACTCATAGTTCTATGCAGGGCCGGATTGGTATGTATTGACCCATCGAGATTTTCACTTTTATAAGCGGCCCATTTACATATTCAGTGGCCCAAAATTACGTCTAATTATTACAAGCTTATAGGTGGCCAATCATATTTTAAACATGAATTTTTTTCACTCACACAACCGGCCCAAACTTTAAACGGCCCACCGAGATTTTCTCGGTAGTTCGCCAAACCAATCTGATCCTAGTTCTATGTAATTTTTAGTATTAACATTCTAATGATTGGTATTTTATTTTTTGTAAATTTAAGAACCTAATACACTTTGGAGTTGCAGTATTCGTGGTTGTAAAGGTTATGGCAATTCATCAAATAGCTTGAAAATTGATCATGTTGAAATAATGGATTGTCCATATGAAATAGATTCATGGAAAACAGCTGTTGCTGGGTTGGCAAAAATACCTGATCGATTGAAAACTCATAATGTTATAATTAACACAACATTGACAAGGTAGTATTAAATTATATTTTTAAATGTTTTCTGATTGATTAATTACCATATTAATTGAATAAATGTGATGTAGTTCAAAAATTAAAAGTGATATAGATCAGAATAATAAAAATAAGGAAAACACCATAATAAATACAGAACATATGAATTTGGCAAAAATCAAGGAAAAAATAAATGAAAAAAGGTAGTGCAACTTACATACTTATAAGTGTCATTACTTTATTTATAATTTAATTAAAAATAATTGTGAAAATCAAAAAATGCTTTAGATTAAATTTGCTGTTGGATGCAAACGATATTGAACCAGAATGTGATACTGTTATTAAGAACACCCTTTTCAATGATACCATTCCAAGTAACAATAACAACAAATTGCTAAAAGCACTTGGTTTGGGTCTTGTGGGATATAATTTGGGCTCAGTGTCAATGGAAACACAATCCAATTATTGGACCGGACATAACCCACAAATAGGTATACCATTATTCAATACTACTGATACAAGAGAATGGTCCATTCAAGAAGTGGCATCATATGTTCAAAAAGTGGTGGAATGTTATAACTCAAAAAAAAAAAACGAAGAAATCAGTATATCTGATCGTTTCATTGATCATGTATGGATTTATTATTATTTTTATTGTTATTTATACATTCTTTAATAAGTGACTATTTGTATAGGGAATTGATGGTGA
>WHPZ01584360.1:0-15921 GCA_016617965.1 Macrosiphum rosae | reverse complement strand
GTAGTATAATACAAATTTTGTATTTACAGTTCTACTCGGCCTATACTCGATACCCGGTTAGTGTTAAAATTTTTACTCGGCCAATACTCGGTACCCGGCTTTATACCAGATTTTCTACTCAGAACATCTCTAGAAATAATTACAGGTACATACTAAAAATCTATAACATTAATTCTACTGTAACATCGGAGAGTGGAGATAAACGTGTTAACCTGAAAGTATTTTATATACAGTTTATATCTTTAGAAAGGTTTTAAGGATATATATTTTTCTCAATAATATGCTTACAAATTTCATAAAATTAATAAAAATAATAAATATCATGATATTTTGTAGATAACCAATAAAACATAATTGATTTTATGCCTTACACTGTAGATGTATGTACCTATTACTACAGAACTATTTTTTTAAACATAAAATATTTTCTTCAAGTCAGTTTTAACTCACGTGGATTTTTTCCCTTGGATTTCACTGTAGTATAAGAGTAAACAAAAATATTAGATATTATATGTTGTTCAAACCCAATGCATTTTAAATCCATTTGTACTTATATTTATATTGATGGTACAGTTCGTGAACCGCTCACTAGATTGGAATTGCACAACTCTAAAAAAAAATATTGCTTAAGCATATTATATGACTTCGTAAAATACCCTCGGGGTTAGCGTGGACGGGGGTTTCGTTTCAATATCGAAGAAGCATCGTATACTTGAGTCCACAATATTCGACGTGGAATAAACCCGTCGCATCTCCGACGTGGTATGATAATAATTATTATTAACAATGTTTGCGATTCGAGCGCTCGTGTTCCCGTCAGACGGTAAACTTATGTTAATTTTCACGGGCGAGGGTTGTTGATTTCAGATTTGAAGTAACCTAAAAATAAACATCTGAAGTGAGTAGAATAATTACGTGGTCCGTGGGTTTCATGCTCATAAAGTCATAACTGCAGTGTGGAATTATACATATTCATGTGTACGACCAGGTGTCTGCTTTGTACCTATATATAATACTACGGAGTGTACGTTTAATGAATTGTGGAGGTACCCTTACCGGCGGTAAGCCCGGACAGCTATATAGTGTTAAATATATTATTACATGCATAATATACCTATTCGCGGAGTTCGTAATTATTTGCCGCTGAATAATGTAAAAACCCGACGTAATCAGTAATTTAATTCGGTTAATGAGAACGGTTCTTAGCCACGGTAAATAATAATGATTATAATAGAGGGTGGGTGTTGTATTCATTCTTATTCTTCATGATACGGACGAAATAGTGACAGTGGCACACACAAAGGCACACATAAAAAAGGGAAAGTGGTGGTGGAGATCCTAACCAATATGCTCTTATTTACTGTAGCTGAGTGACTAGAGTGAGACAATTCATTTTGTTGACGTCTTTTCATCAAGCACTGGGTGGTAGGTATAGTACCTACATGCCTTTTAAAAGTATGTTTGACACCTCTGCCTCTAACTACCAAGTGCGCGTCAATGCTACCTGCATGACTATAGTGACTAGCTACGGATTATAGCTCATGTTCTCAGCACCCCCACCTCCAAATGTTGATTCAAAACCTATACCAGTCATTTGTTCCTCGTTTGTACCTGTTTGTACCTCAAGTAAAATCGTTTGTGCCTCAACGATTTTCAAACTGTCCTTACTTCGATTTTGGGGGTGCCGAGGAAAAACTTGCACCCCCACCTTTGAATTACAAGTTTAAACACATACCGATCTTTTGTACCTCGTGTATATCTATTTGTATCTCAATTAAAATCGTTTGTACCTCGACGATTTTTTAGTTATTCCAATTTGTTGAGGTGGTGGTGCTTAGGAAACACTGTCTCCCCCACCTTTAAATTTCTAGTTTAAACCTATACCAATCGATTGTACCTGTTTGTACCTCAGTGCTTACAAATTATTCCAAACCTAGGTTATGTTAGGTTACCTCAAGTACAGTTGTAATAATCGGATAAGTAAATCGTAATACAAATCAATCAAGATTTTTTTATTCAACTTATATTTTATATTAAATATAGATTTTTTTACTAAACAGATTATTTAATTGATACATTTTTTATCATATCTCGATTTTTTATTATTTATACATTTTTTATTAAATGTATATAATTCAAAGGTGGGGGTGCTAACGTTTTCTCGGCACCCCCAAAATCGAAGTAGGGACACTCGGAAAACCGTTGAGATTCAAACGATTTACTTGAGGTACAAACAGGTACAAGCGATTGATATAGGTTTGAATCAAAATTTGGAGGTGGGGGTGCTGTGGAAATGGACCTACGGATTGTTGTGTAGTAATTATAATATTAATTCGTTCGTCAGGTATAAATAGGTAACAGTGGTAACAAATAACAATACGTGTACGTATAATAATATTCTTTGCTAAAATGTATGATTTGTTCGCACTGCTCGTTTTATTTACCGGCTCCCGTATAACTCGGCTTTATTATACAATAGTACACTCAACAAGTTAAATTATTATGATTGTTTACTTTTTCTATATTATTTTTATTCACCCGCGCACCGATTCGTTTCGTGCTGGAAGCGTGCATATTATATGTGGTGCCTGGGGAACGACGATAAAACAATAATAATTTTAGTACTAAAATCACGTAGGTACCTATATAAATAAGCGAGTATTCATCGCATTGCGTTGAACGCGATCGACTTTAATAGAATAATGCGACGTTGTTAGTTTTTTTAGAATCCGAATGGATCGAGTTATATTCATACGATTTGCTAAATATATTATTATTATATAATTGGAACGTTAAGCTGGCTTTATTGAATAGGTATATTCAACTCAATTATATACGAAATGTTTAACATATACTTTGGCGTATAGCGTGCAATTTGCATATTATATTACGACATATTGTACAGCGTGTACACGATTATTGTGTTATCGATTACGTTTTTTTTTCTTTGGTATATTTATTTATGAGTTAAAATAACAATTTTCGGTTTTGTAATATTGCGTTTTAAAATATACAATTACCTACGTATCATTACAGTGTCATGATTAAAAAGAAACTATGATTATAGAAGTCATTGCACGTAAGTACATTGTGTTAAAATAATTGATTATTAAGGCGGTGGCTAGGAAAATTTTTTTAGATTACTCGAGATTTCAGAAAACTACTGTAAGCACTAGTGCAATAATATATATTTCAAACCGTCGAAAACAAAATATGATAAAACAGTTTTTTTTTGTGCGATGAATTCGAGCTTACTATGAAAAAATCCTACCGTACCCAGTTCAGACAATTTTTCCCCATCGTTAACGGACCAATAAATTTGTTCGATACGCACAGCTTATATGTAGCTTGTTCGTCGATGATAACGCTCATGGCAGGTATAGAGAGGTATATAATACGAGTATGTACTGCATACGTACAGGATAACGTCCTTAACGCACGTCTGGATTAGTGTATGGTATACTGTGCAGTACAATATTGGCATAGGTCATTGAAAAATTACAATGGCTCGTTTCGGTCAACAAAAGTAGATCTTGTAAACATCTGCCGACGGGACATCGAAGTTAAACCTGAACTCGACACGACCCACTCGTGGCCGAGGCATTGTGAAAAGGGTCTGTCTCATATGTCGGGAAAATAAAAGAAACGTTTCCCGTCACCCCTCCACACGTATACAGGTTTCGATATATTATCGCGGATCCCTTATTCGGCGTAGGTATTACTCGTGCAATGTACATTCACGGAAACCCCGAAAGTCGATTACCAGTCGAAAACAAGATGTCACTTGAGGTCTTTTTTCTTTATCCGCGGTCTGGCAAACGCGGCAAGAGCCATAAACAACTTACTACACAATATATTTTTCTGCAAAACAAACGCGAATGTTAAGAGGACGACAATAACCGAGGTTATCCACAATATCTCTGTCCCATAATTGAATGCGTAGTGTGAAAACGAGTTAGCAGTGATTCGCGATGATTAGAAATTAATCTCAGAACAAAAGTATTCATTATACAAGTATAACCTAACCTTATGTTAAACAAAATGATATATTTTAGTATATTGTATCAAACAATATGAACCATTAAATGGTGATATATTAAAGGAACAGTATCTGCAGGACGTAATATTGGCGCCCTGGGCGAAACCATATTTTGGCACCCCCCTCAGTTTATAATAATAGTTAAAATATATTTAGTATTATTATAAATAGTAAATAGACCGCACGAATTATTGTGCGATAGAAATCATCAGATAATCTATATTATATAGTATATAGACAAAACTGCCACCGCTGCCGAAAGTATTATATAGGCTGCCGCCCGAATCGTACGACGAAAATAATATACGTACCTACATGGAGATGCCCCCCCCCCGACTCTGTACAAACATTTTCAAAATTATTGCAAACAATGCTAAATTATTTGTAAATAATTGTAAATAATTGTAAATTCAATACCCGATTTGTAAACACCCCCCGTTGAGTCAAAAATAAGTTTCGGGGGGCCAAGTTCATCAGCCCCCCGACTATGACCGATCAAGTCCAGAAATTCGACCAACTACAGGTACATTGGCTGATTTTGAGTTATTATAGACACTTCAGAATAATTGTGATATTTTTACTTTATTTTATCAAATATAATTTTTTTTTATTATTCAATACATATTATTTTTATTAAATATGAATTCTTAACAAATTTAGAATATTTGTTAACAATTGTTATTCAATTTACATTGTTTTATAAAATATGTATTTTTTATCAGATAGATTTCTTATTAACACAGTGCTTGTAGGAAAAACGTGTGCCCGCTGACAGTCAATATTATTATAAGACAAACATTTTTTAAATTTTCATCCGAACATTTAGACTGTATTATATTAAATAAAAAATATGTCTGTGTGGAAAAAATGTATTTAAGTTAAATATGTCTCGAAAAGTATAAAATTTCGTAGAAAAGTGTAAAATATGCCTTAAAAACAAAAAAGACTAAAAATATGCATTTATATGAAAAATAAAATTTTAAAACTAGCTTTGTGAAAGCATGAAACGTATTTGTTTCATACTCTGCTATTTTTGTGACTTAGCAAAACAAATATGCAAATGCTACAAGTCCTCTGCCCTAGATATTATATAGCAGACCATACGTAGCAAGAGCTCGTCGAAAACAATAAATATTTTAGTGTTTTGATTTGCAGCACACTGAGGTATTTTTGCTATAAAGTCCGAACGGGTCTAGTTATATGAATTTATTTATAAATGGGTAAATATTATTGTGGTATCGATGCACTGTTATATTCCTACGAATTACGATAGTTCATTATACAAAATATATGAGACAGTTGCAGAAGTATCTTCGATTAAAGCTACATTAAATTATGAATATTTCAAATTGTATAGATTGTTAATGCGTATTAAAAGATAAATTAAATAAAAATTAATTTTCAGTTTGGCGCCCCTTCAGTGCTGGGCACTCGCCCAGGTCGCCCATAGCTTTCGCTGGCCCTGAGTATCTATTCGGTACCTCCAAGCTACTCTAGTATAATATTATATAATATTTTATGGTGTTAAATTCTCTTACATACCTATTTAAGCTAGTGTACTTATTGACTGTAAATATTTAGTATTAATTTGGATTTAGTATAGGTACTGATCTTATTATATTTACATTTTAGTTAGTTTTATAATCCGATAGCGGAAAATAATAACTGTAGGCAATAATATTATTTTAACTGAAAGTACAAGATATATTTATTGTATATTGTATAGCCTACTGTGTTAGTGTATGTTATGAATTGTTTTAAAAATATTAAAATTCAAATAAGTACAATAAATTCTGATGTTTTAAAATATCACGTATTATCATATCATAGTGTTTTCGGTAATGTACAACTGTTCTTAAGGGATTTTCAGTTCTATGATAGACGCAATAGCTACTATATACATTATACCAGTTACAAAATATGAGAACGTCTAATTTCCTGTACGCAATAAAATATAAAACGCAATCGTCAATCCTCGTCGAAATTAATGAATATTGTGTCTATTTCTAAGGAAAAAATTAGTGGAGTTGCCGACTCATTTTTATCAAAAAATGAATACATTATAATAAATTATATAGTATGATACTTGACAAAGATAAGTTTTATTTTTATTCGGGAAACATATTTGTATTTGTCAATGTGTCTTCTTCGGGATTGAAAGAGGCATTTCAAAAAATGAGTTTTCAACTATATATGGTTCAGCCGTTAAAGAAAACATAAAAATCCCCTTCAACGATTTCTAGTAGATAAATTACCGACTTCGAATCATTTTTTTCCCCTTAAAAAGTTTCACAGCTATAGCGTTCTGTTTTCTTTTTCTTTGAAAGAAATTTTTGGTGAAAAAAAAAACGTAACCAATGTCCGTTTATCATCAAGTTATGACGTGAAATTGAATCATTCGTTTGGAAGTAGTGATAGTATCGTGTAAGTATAAAGTTATGCATCAGCTGCCATGGCTATTACACGTAAAAAAAAAATATAATTTTTACTTTAATATACTTGTGACTCATGATTCATATATATATTATATTATAATGAATTTAATTAAATACATGTTTTTAGTAAACACATATGAATATAAATAAAAGCAGCGGTCAAAGAAGGGGGATGAAACCTTTCTAATTTGTTTTTATACATTATTGATTCCCCCACTTATAGGAAATTAATAACAATATGTTATTACTTATTAGTTATTACTATATACCATTACGTAATTAATAATCACTTATCTATACGTAATTTCTAGAATATCGTACCTCTCTCTAAAAAATATTATTTGAAATAATACTATTAGTTTTTATGAAAAAGACAATCTAATATGAAAAGATTTTACCCAAAAATAATTTCATAATATGAAGACCACAGAGCTAATGAAATAACTATTTTTTTTTTTTTTTATTAAATCAGAATTGTCGAGCCTATTAAACAGATACTTAATAGTTAATATTATGTTTGATTTTGTTTTACCTTGTTTATCATACGTTGATCATACGGTTGAAAGTTACAATGGTTTTATTTTATTATTGTTTGGCTTTATACAGGTTAATTCACCAAACATGATCACCCTCATTTTTCTCCAATAATGGAGTTATTTAAAATCTGATTTGTGGAATTTTTAAATGTTCTTAAACACCATATTTTTAAGTTATTAAGATTTTTTGTACTACTTAAGGAGTGTCCTGTGAATATACAAACTTCTGTTTTTCAAATGAAAATATCAGAATCAATATTCGTATGGGTAGTTTTTGAGTTATTTAACATTGTGTTCTAAGGATAAAAGGTTCATGGTAATGGGTTTCCAAGATATGGGGGCTAAACTGATTTGAAAATTGTAGCGAATCTATTACCATATACAATTTGTTAAAATAGCCTAAATATAATAAATTCTAATTCTAATATTATTATGTCTATTTAAAATGTTTGCTTAATTGTACATTTTAATGGCAAAGAAACGGCACATTCAAATTTTGAATTAGGTACATCAACAATTCCAAAAAAATTATCTACTAAATAATTCTCAGTACAAAGGGGGGTTGGGGGTTCATTTCATAGAACCTACGTTAATATTGTCACAGGACATTCCTTAAGAATAGTACAAACAAGTTCAAGAATTTGAAATAATTGTCTTTGAGTATAATATTAAAAAAATCCAAAAATTAGAATACGAATAAGTTAATTATTAAAGGAAAAAATGGGGGTGAGCATACTAGGTAAATCACCCTGTTTACTACTTTTTATTGTGTTCTGCTTAATAATATGTACATTTTTAATAATTTATTTTTGTGGTTACTATATCCTATTTTGTTTTTAATACTTAAAAACAACTTAACTAAGTTATGTTTTACCTACATCGATATAAACATATATTAACCTTATTATACTACGTTAAGAGGGCGAAATAATATATATTAAAATATAGTAATATATTTGTGAAATTTAAACACGTTTCCCCCTCCACTTATTTTGAGTCACTTCGGCTATGTATACGTAGTATACATAAGCATAAAGAGCAAATTATAATTATTATCGTGCACGTGGCGGACGGTATATGGCGTAGTACCTACTCGATCACGTATATGCGCCTGTATGATAATATCTATTATTATTATTATTATTATATATAGCACATGACCTTAAACTGGCGTTTTACGAGGGTGGGAAATAAAATCATAGAAAAATGTAGGTACCTACTCACGTTTTACTATTGTTCAAAGGACAGAAAAAAAAAATAAAAAATAAAAAATAATAATAATAATACAATTTTTTTTTTCATTCACTCTATACGACGAGAATTTTTCCGATGGGTTTTCCGCGTTTTAAGACTCTTGTCGCACATCATTTTTTTTTTTTTTTATATTCGCCCAGACACACTCGCGCATAACATGCATTGTTATCTGTGCGAGTTCTTAAGCGAGGCGGCGTGTCTAGCAGAAACGCTCGTGTACATGACGCCTTTTGATGTATCCTCGAACGCGATTTCCCGCCTCAGTCTTTAGAATACGTAATATATTGTTATAGTATATTATCATAATACGTTACGTTCCTTTTATAATATTGTTTTCCGCGCTTTGATGTAGCGCTGGTACCTGTGCGATATCGAAAAAAAGTTCTCTTTCCTGTTCGATTAAAAACGTTCGCCACTACTACATTATACCGACGATTATAATATATCAAGTGTAGGGTCGCTTAGACTTGTACAGAAATTACTATATTATTATTATAAAATAGTAAATTATAATAAAGGCCACACAGGAAATATTTCTCTGGGCGAGTACCTACCTACCGAGCGCGTTTTTCTTTTGATGATTATATTATATTTTCGTTTCACGGGTGTTATATTTGGTAGGTACCCTCACGCCCTGTTTTTCGAATCGTCGAATAAATTAACAATATCGGCGGTAAAATAATGCAATCGCATACTTTCAAATGAATTATGTATGTATTCGACATGAAAAAACACATTAAATGCGAAACGCCCGGACGAAAAAATATCTAAGGGATTTCAATTGAAATCGTGAGTAAAATATAAGTTTTTTTTCATTTTTTTGTTTGTTTACAAAACAATGAAATTAACTGCTTTTCGAAATAGATATAAAATGCGAATCGCAAAAACGTTTTCAGAATATTATTGTATCGTTGGTTTTTTTTTCATAATATAAACTTACAGAGCGCATTTATTTTAAATTTATTACATAATATTTTATATAATATATAAATGGACAATAAATTTATTTGGTTTACGCTCAATGGTTTTTAAATCTGTATACTATTATTTAAATAAAATTAATTTCAAAACTTAGTTCAAGTCTTATAACGTCTACTAGGCAATTATATGTGAGTAATATATTATGCATTATAGTATTATAATATGAAGCGAGAAAAAAAAAGGAATATTGAAAAATCTAGCTTGCAGCTGTAGATGTGATTTTTCTTATCATATTGTTTTAACTTGCTTCCGTTGTAATCGAGCAGTGTGAATAAATCATTCTATATTTCCATCGAGCTTGATTGATTATTGAAAGTTTTAAGTTACCTTAATTAATTTCTTAAGCTGAATAAGCATGTCTCTAGAATATCGTATTATTAATTCGTATTAGGCGCTGTGTCATAAATCAAAAACTTTAAAATGTATATTGTGTATGTAATACACACGTGCGTGTGCTTGCATATGTAATCACACTAATTATACGTATCAATGTTATCAAATAGTTCGCTTATTTCTAATAAAAAAATAAAATTAAATAAACACTAAATCCATTTTTGATTTTAAATTCACAACGCACGTGCAATGAAACTCTGTCACGTTCGTATTTACTCTACGTAGGTATTATTGTCGATTCGGTTCAATTATCGGCCACGACATCAGCTGTAGTCAGTCATATGACCCTTCGACAAAATCTCGTAAAATACTAACCCTTGCAGCTGTGAGGTAAATACTCATGTATATAGTGATTTTACCCAATAACAACTGGTCTATTTAGATTAATTTTTTTCTAAATTAAATTATTAATTTTTAAGCATAGACAAATAACAGGGTGATTATTTAACATAAGGTTTAATATAGAATTGTTTTTTGAACTAGGGATGTAACTAACTTACGATATTTGAGTATTTCTTTTAATGTACAGCACATAGTTTATCAATAATTATATATTTTCACCAGTACAATAGTTATAATATTTTTATTTTATTATTACATAAAGGATTTATATATTCTTATTTATCTTATAAAAATATCACTATATGCTTGTAACCATTTAATTACCATTTTATTATGATAAATGTTTAGTAACAATTAGTCACGTCTAATACATTTTCATAAAATAATATATTTATTAACACATTCATAAAACAAATATAAATAAATCATAATCGTAACGATGAAGAAAATTATTAACATACTTAAAATAGGTCACTCAAAGATGTCCCATGGCCATCTTATGCCAAGAGAAGAACCAACACTGCGACTAACCTGCGGGAACAGTCAAGCATCTCCTTGTTTTCTGTCAAAACCACGTGGAAACTAGAAGTAGTCTAGGAATTCCAGACAAGCTATTCGAAGCTTTGAGTACAATTAAAACAACAGCAATAAAATCATTTTATTTCTCAAATATAATTATATGTATAACTCAATCCAAGAAAACCAATGTACCAATAATTTCGTATGAAGCATTAATATTAAATATTTTTGTAAAAAAAAAAACCAAAGTTTTTTAAACCGGCAGGTACCAAGAATAATAAAAAAAAAAATGAAACATACTATATTGAAACTGTACGTCTCTACATATCATATTATTGCTACATGGGTTATTTATCAAAAATGTTATACAATTATAAATACTTCATCACAATATTTGAAATTTAAATCGTAAAACTACACTCCAGAATGATAAAATATTATTATGATATTGAAATTGTTTTCATAAATATAGTTTCGGAATATAATAGCGTGTGAGTTTTAATTGTCTGCTGCCACGATCGTAATGGGCGAGTAGATACAAAGTCATTCAAATAATGGTAATAATAATAAAAAACATTCTAAATGGTCGGAAAATACTGAAAAGACTATTCAACAGCATATGGTTGTGAAAGAGAAAGACGGTTGTATATATTACTTAAAAAATAAAATACTAATAATTTGGCAATATTCCACTTTAGACCATTTCTTAAAATAATATTTTTCTGGAGTTTAAAACTATAAAATATATCAGCGAGACTACAAACAATGGTGTCATCTCACTTTTGGCAGAAACTTTTAAGTTTAATGAAGTGAATTATTAATTAAAAACTAATTTGTATGAACACTGAATTTCCATCGTTGAAGAGTATTGTATATAAGTAAATATAATTTATTGTCGGCTAAATATTACTATCCATTAGAAAAAACGAATTGTTTAAAGTTTAAACACATAATAATAATATGTATTTTACCAGAGGAAGGGATCGGTGTTTAATAATCAAAAATTATTTTACGATTTAGGCTCTTATATTTTTTGAGGTATCGAAATACGCATAATAGTTATCAACTATTATCAAGTACTGCGAAATTTAATGATCAATTCCGTTTAAGCAAAACTCATTTTCGTAAGAAAATATTATTCAGTGGATGATCAACTCGGTGGATTGAATTCAAACCAACGTGTTAATGTGATCATAATATCACTGTTTAGAAGATTGAATGCCTTGAACGAAATTTTCTTATTGTGTGGCATATAGGTTGTACGGGTTCAAGGGTTCAAATGGTTATAAACTGTATATTATGATAACCGATACAATTTCTTATTAATGTTTTTGCTTTATTATTGCTTATGAAATTGTTGAACTACATCCAACACCGTGGTGGTCATGTGGTAAGGACGTGTATTAAATACACAGCAGGTATACAAAAAGCTTACCATGGATACCAGCCAATCACAGCATAGGATTTCTATGCACGTTCACATGATTACGTGAATGTGTGTAATGGTAACTCATCTTAAGTGTAACATAGGTATTTAATTACATATTTAGGTAACTATAACTACGTAAAAATGTAGTTTATATTTATATATTATGTAATGCATGATCGTCGCTTCTAGTATTGTTTTATTATTTGTATTTATGTTTTATATATTACCTAAATTATTAATATTAAAGTTAGATATGTGAGAAATGTATATTACAAATTGTAAACATTTAATTTATTATAACTATTTAATGTATTTATATTTCAAATTGTGAACTCATTGGCCCCCACACGAACATGTTCAGTGGGGCCCATTATCTTCTTGAAGAATAAATAAAAAAATAAAAATAAAATATAAAATGCATGCGTACTGTAAATTGTTATAATACACGTATGAGCTTGTAAAATCCAAGACATACGCTTAACATGCTTTCTATGACCATTTTTCGTGGTTGGGGCCAAATACAAAACCATCGCGGTATATGGTCGTAGTGAAAAACAAAGCGTTGTGCGTATAACCATGGCTGAACAAGGACTATAATATAACACAAAAAATAATCTCCTATAAATTATAATACGCACTGTCTAAACTACAGTTGAGTTATCGTCTTCTCTTTATAGTGGTGGGGTATATTATTTACATCATATACATAATTCCTATATGGTACAATAATAATAATATATTATGTATTATGAATAGTATAATATTGTCTATAATTTATCTAAAGATAATACATATTTAAAAATATATACTTGTTTTTGATTTTTCGTAATAGATCAAATCATTTGTTGAAGGATTTGGAAAATTGTCTACTTTTTAAGATGTTGACTAATTATTAATTGTTTTTTTTTGGAAAACATTATATAATATATATTTATATAATTTTGCAGCTAACAATAGCGACTAAATGCGTTGTGTTTGCGTTCAAATTACCTGGTTGATATATTAACACGATTTATATTGTAAGTGACAACTTTCGACTATTATAACATGGTCGAATATGTATCAAAATTAACATATTAATGAATTAATAGAATCAAAATTAACTCCAATAGGAGAAGATTATAATAATAATAATCCGGAGGTAAAAAAAAATTTGTAGAAATACGTCTGCACGGCCACGCGGCTGGCACAACGTCCTGGTGTGACATATTGTATTATATAGTATATTTTACACACGGGTGCGGTGGGTGGTGGATGAGAGTGGCGTTTCCGAATAAGATGACAATCTGCGGGTCGTGTGTGTATATAATACTATATGGGTTGGGTTCTCTCTCGGCGGCAGCGGTGTCAGAGTGCTCGTGCACCGGAGGCGACCCCTTTTCTACGCGACCGCATAATAATAATAATATACACCTTTGCCCGCGCGTCACGTCGGATACCGTTCCCCGTTCGCGGTGCACATTTTTCGTTGTTTCCAAATTTAGAACAAACGACGACTTTGATTGAAGATCAAATCTCTCGCGACTCATCCTGCAGACCGACGATGTTTCTACCCTTAGCAACATTAATAATATACAAGCGGGGTATTAAACATTATATGCGCGTGTAGTGCCACTTTTATATATATATTATATTTGTACATACGCTTATATCCAATATAATATACGGTCGTCGGGGGGTTCGTTATTTCTCTCTATCACTCTCCCTCTCTCTCTCTCTCTCGACTTAAACGAGACACGCTGCTAAACGAGCACGTGTTTTTTTCAGTCGTGTGCTGTTTGCAAGGGGTGTGCAGCCCGCTGCAGTGGCAGTGGCATTTGGCGTGACACGCGCGCACCTGGCTTTTGTGGGCGGCGGTGGCGTACTGTGTTGTATACGCGAGCACAACAAAAACACAAGAGCATATTATTATTATACATAATATATATATAGTCAGCGTATACCGTACGGCATAGACGCAAAAATAGTGTATAGGTACTTACATGTATATATATAAATATGTACAGTGCACTCGTATATAGGACGTACAACTATTATGGGGGACGACAAATATTTGACAATGGTTTACGGCCGTCTGGGAATAAAAGTTTTAGAGCCTATTAATCGTCCAAAACAAACGTTTTTCGATTTCTTTTTTACCTTCACGCCGCGCACACTAGCTCGACAGACTGTGTGCAATTACCCTAAATCACGCTAGACGATTCCACTATACACACAAAAAATAAATATAGACCGGCTAAGTATGAGAGTGCATATACATACCTATATATATGTGTATTATGTATAGTGTAGGTATATAGATGTATTTGTGTGTGAACAGTGTGTGTTTGTCGGTGTGCAGGGGATTTATAGAGCGCGAACAACAAAACGATCGTTTTGTACAATCCGCCCCCGCCGCCGTCACTTAAATAATATATAATATGTATTATAATATACCGTCTGTAGTTGTTTGCTTTTTATTTATTTATACATTTATTGCCGGAACGAGTTACGAATAAATACAGGTCTTATGCAGGAGACTTGCGTGCCTAAATGCGAATAGGTTACCTATCTGGTTAGTATTACTGCGCAGCGGGCGCATATTACAACAGTGTTATACGAAACCCGATTTTAACGAGACGGAAATTAGTTTTTACAAACAATTTTTCTACGAATCCGATTGAACCTAATTTTTTGTACTACCTTTGTCACGGAACAAAATGTAAAAAAAAATCATACCGAACTAGACACGAACAGCAATAATTTTAGCCATTATATTGAAACATTTTTTTTTTTGTTTGTTAGGGTTATACAAACAATAGTGCGAATGGGAGTAGTCATTAATGTTTTAGAAATATTATATATGAATGCATGGTGCTGAATTTATTCCGAGTTAATCCGAAAACAATTGATAATACCGGCCGTACCCATATTCTATTGCAGTATAATAATATACGCTCGACACGAACGTGGCTGCGGCGCGGTAAAAATATTATAAAGACCCGATTGATAACAATTTAAACGCGTGTTTTGGACAATGGAATAACTGCCCTTTTTGAAGTTGCATATATATATATACCTATGTATTATGTATACGAATATATATATATAAGTATATATACAACCGACAGACTACTATATACCCGCTTGTGCGTTATTATTATACTTTATACACTCGAAAATGCATTAATTCGAATAATTAAAGTGGAGTAGAGGTTATGCGTTTTACAAAAAAAAAAAAAAATCATCGTGATTTATTAATATCGCCGCGCCGCATAATAACCATTGTTATTTTTCAACGCCGTCGACGTTATCGAGTGTTTCGGTAAGTTTCGAAACTTTACGGCTTGCGAGGGTTCGGTTTTATTAACAATACAGCCGCAGATGTGTGCGTATATTATAGAAGTCGCGCGTTAGTCGACTGCAAGTGTCACGCGCATTGTCTTGGCCGCCGCGTTATAACAGCGCAATAATACAATATGATAACCTGGTTTTATGCGAGAATTCAACTGCAGAACAGCCTCCTGCTTTTTATGGTTTCGTTACTACGATTCGAAATACTTTAAACCGCGTAATAACTATATTATTATGATAATTATAGTATAATAACGTCATTATTATTATAATGATATCACACCGCGGCGACGCGTAACGCGAGTTTTACCGGATCTGTATAGGACCATATTATATAATATATAATAATATTATTATGACTTACTGTGCATAACTCTTTGTGTAAATATTGTTAATGCGTTTGATAACCTGCGCGTTTGAGTTTGGTCTTTTAGTAAGACTTTTTATTCTTTATATTTAAAAATGAAACCCATTTAACTATAATACCTCTAACTATATTATGATTTCATATACTGAGCGGAGCAATGGATGTATTATTTTCACAATAATGAGTGTTTTTTTTTGTGTCTGAAGAAGCTTTTTGTCGTAAAAAAATGCTTCAATTTTCAACATCAATATCTTTTATGATAGGCAAGTGAATCTAATTGGTGCATATTGGGG
>WHPZ01584357.1:0-20102 GCA_016617965.1 Macrosiphum rosae | reverse complement strand
TATTATATATAAGTATTAATATAATATATGTGTGTACGTATACCGTCGGTGTAGACGTTTTCTTTTGTTACTATATGTACGCACTACAACCGATATAATAATAAGCGATGCCGCCGCGTTTTTATTTCATTATTATTGTTAGTTGTTTATTTTGTTTTTTTTGGTAAACGATTACATTTTCCCGTTTACACAAGATCATTTATAATAATAATCGAAACGTATAAAAATATCAACAATGATTAAGAATATTCAAAACAGGTATAGGTACCTAATTACCACATTATGATACATCTTCGAGTAAAAAAACTCTCGATATTTAATACAGCTATAGGTATATTTACGTCATGTAAATACCTCACACCAAGCGTAAATTCTAAAGAAAAAAAACTGTGTTGGCATCACTAGTATGGAATATTGAACTTATTAAAAAAAAATATTAAAGATTAGAGGGAAAACGTTATATATGAGTATTAATATAATATATATGTATACGTATACCCTCGGTGTAGACATTTTCTTTTGTTACTATTTGTACGCACTACAACCGATATAATAATAAGCGATGCCGTTTCATTTCATTATTATTGTTAGTTGATTTTTTTTTTCTTGGTAAACGATTACATTATACCGTTCCACTTATAATAATAATCAAAAAAATATCACCATCGATTAAGAATGGGTATTTAAAATAGGTAGGCACATACACATTATAATACATCTTCAAAAAAAAAAAAACTTTCGATATTTAATACATATATCATAGGTATACAGTATATACTTACGTTATGCAAATACCTCACACTTAACGTAAATTCTAATGACTGACGATCTTGGACTATATTCAAAATCAGTCGTATGCAATATTAAACTTATTGAAAAAAAAAAATATACGAATAAAATATGTTTTAATATTGTGTGTATATATGTATGTAGTAATGAATTGGTCATCGTTAAATGAATCTTGACATGTTCCCATACATTTGCTGTCTCCGTCTTACACACGCACGGCATAGCAAATTGTTGTTCACTAGTTTCAATAGTGTGCCGTTAGTTTTGATACTAGAGTGAATTGACCTTTTATAAAACTTTTAGGTAAGAACATTATCTGTGCTTAAGCGTTGGCGATTTTTCGAAATTTTCGTTTCCAAGCGATATATGGGCATGTGAAACATCAAAAATTAAAAATGCTCAAATCTCGCTTCAATATTAAAATATCGAATAAAAGCCAACGCTTCAGCACAGATAATGTTATTATCTGAAAAATCGATAATAGGTCAAATCACGCTGATAGAAAAATTAACAGCACACTGTTAAAACTAGTGAACGCGTGTAAGACATGGACAACAAATGCATGGATAGCATCCTCTTAATGTTTATTTCATTTTATTTTAAAATAATTTCATATTTTTTTTTAATCGTTAAATTTATGATTACATAATACTTATACTGTACTTATATATTACTTTGTGATATTTCTTAAACACTTAAATTTTTGATATTTAAAAATTGTACACTGGTGACCAAAATAGTGTACTGTCCGAAAACCGTTATCACAGAATGTCCGAAAAGGGAAAGGTATATTTTTGCTGAAAAGGATACCGGCCAGTACGCTAACCAAAAGAAAAACCTCAGAGAAATGAGATGGAGAATTTCAAAACGTGTGAGAAATGGTTTTAAAACACTGTATTATATCATAATATTATGATATTATTAAAAATTATGAATACCCACGTGTAACACACACCTACCGTTTCAAACCTACAGTACCGACCCCCTCCCAATGGCCTAAGTTGCCAATAAAAAAAATAAATAAATAAAAATATGAGTGTTTTTTTTTTTTTTTAAATATAATATACTATTTATAGTTGATAATATTATATTACGTAATTTGGTTTTTCATGTACATGTTTGCAATGTGCTGGAGATAAATATTATGTCGATCGATGTAATTTGCTCACACCAATCAGTGCACTACTGCATGGTCAGCCGAAGTAGGCCTAATTATGTTTGGTGTAGAATGGACCAAAGATCGTCAAACGATTTTCGGCGTATGGTACCATTTGATTTACACACGAAACCACACTCACGGTGTATCTTTCACCCACGCAGGGCCGTTAATTATTAGTTTGATCGTCAAATGGTTAGTCAACGAGCCATACGGTGAGTTTCCTCAAGTGAAAAACACGTTTATCCATAGTAAAACACTAATGTACACCACTCCTGTGCATGGTGTAAACGACAATGCGTGTGCGATTGTGGTCTATACACTAAAAATTACTCGACCGAGATCGAGGCAAACCTCTTGGAGAATGTTCTCAAGGATAACATGGACATTTTATTTAGAGAGGCGTTTAAATCTCGTCTTATAGGTGCGGCACTGGGCAATTTTTTTTTTTTATTTCTGTTGATCAAATATACCATATAGGTAGGTTTTGAGCTACAGCCTAGTTTCATAAATAAATCCTTTGTGACATTAGTGTTGCCGCTGTTATCAGTTTTAGTAAACGAGTTGAAAGTCGATTCGAAAACTTCAAACCATAAATTTGACAAATTAGAAAAAAAGCCAAAATTACACGTAGGTAAATCAGATATGTACGCTGTTAATATTGTGAAATAGGTACACTTTGCTCTTTGTATAAAAAAAAATAGACATGATGTAAATAAATCTGTCTAAACTCATGTGTAACGATATTTTATTATTAATTATTCTATTTGATAATATTACATTTCACTCCTTAACCTCGTACCGGGCAAACATGCGTTCAAGAAAGAAGCTGGGAAATTCGGCTAGAATATAATAATAAAATGTATTGTGCGAATCATTCGATTTTTCTTATTATTGATCTTGTTGTGTTTTTTTCTGTGTACAAGTTTGCACTACATCAAAGTGAACGAGAAACAATTTTAATAGTTTTCACTTTGTAATGCATTCATTTGAAAGTCATAACGATATTGGGTTTATTTCTTTACAACGCAGTGTCTATTGGTAAATAAATTAAGGGAGAATTATAACTACACTAATCGATGATCCAGGCGAATTTGCTTTTAAATTGGTTGTGGGTTAGGTTAGGTGTGGGACTAAACAAGTTGTAAGCAAATTAAGCAGCACTTCAACTTCACTTTAAGTCGTACAAAATGGCATCGTGCACGCCATCTATATGCCGCACACGTCGAATATTGTTCACCGGCAGAGCGCATCGTCTAAATGAAATTACTTTAAGGGTTGAGCGATATCTTACCTAAAACGTCTCGTAAAAATGGAATTATTTTCATAATCTTACATAAGACACATAATTAGTGTTTGAAGTATGAAATATTTCACAAAAACGTGAAACATTAAACATTTTTTTAACACAAATAAAAAAAATTTATTTTATTTTTTTAACACAATGTTCAGTGTTCTAAATTCTAATGTAAGAATTCAGTACCTATACAATATACATGTATAATATTGTACATCTACTTGTATCATTTAAACATTCAAATATTTAAAAATTTTGAATAACATTTTAAATGTATATTACCAAGGTTAGGTATACATATAGGTGGGTACCATCCCCCAGTGCGAGCCCACTCTAAAGATGTAAACATTTTGCTTTTAAATAAACGATGCTACATGAGGGTCAAGCAATGTGCAAACAGTACTGCCCTCATGTAATGGTTATACATGGAAAAAGAAAAAAAAAGGTACCATACAATTATGAAGGTAATTTATGACAATTATATGTAAATATAAAACTAAAAAAAAATGTATTAAAATACTGAAATATTTCAAAATTTTAAATTTCATGAAATTTTCAAACACTACACATAATAATATGCAACTCGACAGCGGAAAAAACCATAACAATATAGTGTTATAGGAGGTAAAAATATGGAGTGACGACGGATAATAATTATTATCAAAATATTAAACAAGTATTCGGCCCACGGAGATTATTTTTTCCATTTCCACAGAGCTGTAACTATTTGGACGATTCGTGGAAGGTGAGGTTCATAAGACGTGTTGACTTGGAAACGTTTCAGAAGAGACCGACTATAGCCATATTATTATCTGAAATCTCTCTGCAAATCGAATACAGGTGACATAGATTTGCATTCGAGTCGATACAGTACTATTTTTATTTAAATTACTATCATCGTTCATCGCGATAGTGACTGCAAAAATGACACAGCTTGCGCCAATAATGGCACCGGTTTTGTGAAAGCGCGACACAAACGGACCGAAAATCGAAAAGGTTTCCGAATACATATTAATCACGGTTCGGTGGACTTACTCGAAACTTTTCCACCGCCTAGGCAATCCAATTATATTATACACTCGTGTGCTATATTCCGTAGACAGACGACGTTCTTTCACCTCTCTCGTAATTTTCCACTGCTCTTCAAAACTTCGCAATGCAAGTCTTTTGTTTTACGGTAATTTTTTTTCTTATTTCGAAACTGTTGGATTAACTTTAGAAATTGAACCATGGTGAGATTAAGTCGCGCGCAGATGTCAATTCCAGGAAGTGCAGCCAGCTGATTGCTAGGAATCCCGAAGGAACACCGAATTTTTTGAATTTTAACTGTTAAATTATTGGGTGGAACACGATTCCGTACGGTCCTTATCAGCGTACGGAATCTTGAACATTTTAAGGCACACGATTCCGTGCGTTTTGTACCCAAGATTTTAGTGCGATGTTGCCAGATGTCCATAAGGTTAATCCAAACGCAGTATGGTTAACCAGGATTACTTGACGAACTGACCAATGCCGGCGAAAAACGGTACTGTAAATTTACCATAATCGAACTCTACAGGGTGTCCCGTGAGGATTCACTCATTGCGATATCTCCTGAAATAATGGAGATATCGTAGTACTGTTTTTTTATTAAGACTCACAGAGGTAAGCTCTACAAATATTTTTAATTTTTTAATTAAATTAATTTTTTTAGTAAAAAAGTTAAAAAAATTATTTTTTATTTTTTTATTTTTGAAAAAAATTGAAGATAGCCATAATTCTATAGAGTATATTTTTGTGAACATTTTGAGCTTTTAACATTTTATTTTCATTAATCTCATGATTTTTAATAATTTTTTTAGTTTTTTAGTAAAACGTCAATAAACTGGTTTTTGTCCGGGCGGCGAGTCCCCCTCTACGGCTAATGGGTATATACTCACGGGACACCCTGTATATATGAGAACCACACAAAACAGCATTTGGGCCCAAAAGCCGTCAGAAAATCCTCGGTAATACTATAATAACTATATACAATGTGTAAAACTATTAATACAATATCTATATTGTTTTCATATTTTTATTTCTTTAGTACAACAAATGGATCGGAGAGTTTAAATAGAACATATGATGCACAGTTAATAAATGTTTTTATCACAGTAAGTTCTTAATTTATTTTTTTCTGTTATTACATTTATTATGTTTTCGTGAATATAATTTTATATTGTTATAAAAGCTTAAAATAAATCAAACGAGAATAATTTTAAAAAAAACCACAATTTCACCACCTGCTTTATCTTGCAATAACTATAAAATAGGATAAAAACCCTATCGGAAATGAAAAATGGTTTGACACAAATCATAAGCGCTCGTATATTAATAGTGATCCTCGGACGTTGATTCCGAGTAAACTGTAATGGTAGATGCCGATGACGATATTAATCATATTTATATAATATTATGATATGATAATATTTATTCTTATATTTTGGAAAAAAATCCATTAAAAAGAAGCGTATGGTGGACTCTGTGAAACGATTCAAATTAATTCAACAAGTAGTTTTTTTTTTCCAATAAGTTGAACTATAAAATATTTTGTCTTTGCCAATAATGTATGCCTAGTGTTACAATTTAGTGCGATGTGTTTCATGTAAAATGGTATCCTGCAATCGTTTACTGTCATATTTATTTTGTATGCAATTTAAAATTACTATTGCTCTCTGTGGGCGATTTCACGAATTAAATTTACCATTTAGCCGACAGAGTGCATCTCAGTTACACTATAATAATGCGTCTGTCGAATTTTGTCGTGATAAACGCGATTGAATTCGATGCTAATATTTTATTAGCACCTATAATATTATCAATACGTTATAACGGGGTATTTGTGTTTGTAATGAGTACAACAGTATTATATCGATGTATTTTATTATAATATTGTACTCTCGACATTTTTTAAATAATGTCTTATTGTCATTAAAATACGTGCAAATAAAATATAAACGGGAGAATGAAAAAAAAAAAAATTGTTCTTACATCATAATATTATCGCTTTGTCGATGGTTTTTACGTTAAGTTATTGCATCGATCTCCCGCAAGCAGGTATCGATTATTGCAACAGGACGTAGACAGTTGTAGATTTGAATTGAATTTCATAGACTGTTTATTTATTAAACTATAGCTGATATTAAATGGTTCAAAATAAAGACTTATATTATTTAAACTTTAATTTTTACGATGAATGCAGCGAATAATTAGAAATTAATCGATTTTTACTCGCTTATTTTCTAAATTCAAAATATAATTTCATAAGTGTAGTGACTGCCGTGAAGGTGTTCGTCCTGGATTCGTGGCGATCACTAAGCCCTCATACAGGTACCGATTATGGGAACATTATGGATACAGTGCAGATTTCAATATTGACCTTCGTAGGTTGTTTATTTATTAAACTGTACATTTTAAATAGTGTTTGAAGTATGAAATATTTCACAAAAACGTGAAACATTGAAAATTTTTTTAACACAAATAAAAACATAATTTATTATTTATTTACTAATACAATGTTCGGTGTTCTAAATTCTAATGTAAGAATTCAGTACCGACGTATACAATATACATGTATAATATTGTATATTATTGTATACCTACTTGTATTATTTAAACATTAAAACATTTAAATTTGAAATGTATAATACCAAAGGTTAGGTATACATACAGGTTAGGTACGATACAATTATGAAGGTAATTTATGACAATTTTATGTAAATATAAAACTTATTTAAAAATAAAACAAAATTTATTAAAATACTGAAATATTTCACTGGTTTGAAATATTTCAAAATTTTAAATTTCATGAAATTTTCAAACACTAATTTTAAATGGTTCAAAGTAAACACTTATGTTTTAACTTAAATTTTTATGATAAAGGACGAGTAGTTTATGAGTTATATAAGTATTTAAAGTTTAGATGGGCGGAGTGGGGTGGTATGGGGTTACCCCGTAAAATGTTAGTCCACTACTCCGCTCGTCTAAACTTTAAATATTTATAACTCATAAGCTACTCGTCCTAAATTCAATTTTCATGTATAAAAATACTTAGAAAAATATTTTGCTTTGAAATATAAAATTAAAACTCTATGCTGTCATTCAAATATAAATATAAATTTGATATTATACGCGTTATCGTCGTCGGTATTCTAAGAATATCGTGATAAATATTTTTCCACGCTCCTGAGGTCGGTCATAGTAAGAGTAATATTATAGTAACGCACTAATGCATATTTAAGGTGAACTCTCTTATTATTATTTTAATATTTAGGCAGCGAGACGCCAGTCCGAAGCATTAGTGTATGGTATAGTAAGCTCGGTTTCTGGTGAAAATTACGATAAATTTCCCAAGATTTATGCAAAAAGGTAGACACAGATTGTAGAGTAATATTCTGTGAAATCCAAAACTTGACCGTTTCATCGTTTATTCCGTCTAAGCGTAAAATCACTGTTAAACTGTTGTTTGGTACAATTTTCCGGGAGGGGCGCCATTTTAAAAATGGCATTGTTGTGCAACTCGTTAGGTACTTGTTACAGTCATCGGGACAATAGATTTACTCGTCGAATACAAAACGTTCCGTAAAATTATTATACTTCTGAACTATCATACATACCTATAGTACCTCTTCGACTACCTATTTATTGAGTTCAAAGGTCTGCACACAACCTGTGGTATAGCTTTTTGGCGAAATCACATTTGTTTTTAACAAGGTTCCGTCAAATCGTATTTATAGGGCGTTTTAATCCGATGGAATGGCATTACACAATAATATACTTGTTTATTCATTGGGATCTGTGGGTTCGTTAAACATAACTTTAATGATTTATTATTCTTAAACCAACAATACGCGTTTTGCTATTGTTATTATTATATTATTAAATAATTGTGAAACAATAAAAAAAATTTTACAATATTTTCTTTTATGGCCTGGTGCGATCAACGTATTTACATACATTTTAATCGAATAAAATTATTGCATTATTATTATATTTTAAGACTGAAGACAATATTCGATCTGATTACACATTTTTATCATTTCTATCCGTAATTAATATTCAACGGAGTAAAGTTATAACAAAAGACGATTCGATATTTTGTGCTCGTTCGCGTAATAATAGTATATATAGCCACGTCAAAATATGTTCAGAGAAATATATTATTGAACGAGTGAAAGTATATTATAAAGTACAGAAAACGTTGGCATTTTTTGAGAATACGAAAATTGACTATAAAACGGAGTGCACCTTAAAAATAAAAATGACCATGCGGTGTAATCGTACAATAATAATAATAATAATAATAATATTATATTGTGCCACGAGGAATATATTATATTATGGTTATGAACGAACAACTACGATGGTCGTTTGCGACGCTGGAGAATATTATCAACCCGCCGCCGCCTCGGGATTTCCGGGACCATATTCGGGATAAGTGGACCCCGACATGATTATGCCGTGTAATATATTATTATTATTATTATAACGTCAAGCACAATATATACATGACGGACCCGTGGAAATCGATGAACCGTCAGCTGGTCGAGACCTAATCCAACCGCGAGTGGCCCACGTAAGGTACCTACATAATATAAATAATAATATTATAATATAAATCGTAATAATATATCGTGCCGACGACGTGACCGCATAGTTATTCGACGTCGTAAATCGTGGTTAAAGGTTTGCCGACCCCGTGTCGTAGGGTTTTAATACCCACTCAATTATGATGTTTACCACTCACCGATAAAACATACATAATGTTGACCTGACTACGGCCAGGTTGTTGGTGCGTACAGTAGTTAGTGACAAATATATTTTTTGGATACTATAGCAGGTGATTGCGCCGAAAAAGAATCTTAGCATGATATAAGATTTTGTTTGTTTAGATAATGTACCAGTTGATTTTCACGATTGTTTTAACGTATCAGCATTGTTTTTTTTTTTTACACAAATTTGACAAATCCATCTGAAGCGAATTTTATAAAAATGCACATTATGATATTTATGGCGAACGCGATTGATCCAAAAAGAAACCCTCGAAACTGAAAACGTCGTTTTTTAATTTTCTTGACAATATTGTTGTACGTATCATCAGCAATCAATCAAAACTACTAAACACTCAGGCAACAGAAAAATATTAAATGTTAATTTAGGTTTATTTTGGTATATAACTCACGACTGTAACAGCAAGATCTCAAAACTACAAAATTGAAGATTTTTCGGTTGAGAAATCATTGTCCAATTTTCAAAATCAAAATAAATAATAATAGCTTTTGAAAAAGAAAACGTTTTTATTTTATTTTTTTCTATTATTCATAGGTGTTCTTCGGAAACGAATATTACAAGATATTGTAATTGCAGGATTCATGTTGTTCAAATATAATTATTGTAGAAATATGTTCAAATCACACAATTTGTATAGGCCTAACCTAACCTAACCCAACCTACATATTATCCATAACATTTAATATTGTACCATGATATTGTTTACAAGAATTTACTAACAAATATTAAAACCCTAAATCATATTATTGATGTATGATCAGTGTTAACTGATAATAAAAATTATGTCAAGTTAAAATTTAAAATGAAAACGTTTGTATTATTTCACAATCACATTAGTACGAAATAATATTATTTAAAATATAAAATGTTTATATAAATCAAAAATAATTTTACAATTTGAACTATCATCCAAACATGATAATATAATATTTTATATAATATATTATATATAATTTGATCATCATAAAATTATGTCGTGTGTAGTCATCACTAAGATTTATGACGATTAACTAAAACAAGCTAAGCTAATAATGATTTCATAAAATCTACCTCGATGACTAGATACATGATATTATCATGACTAGATAATAAATCATTTCAGAAACTAAGATAATGTAATCATTATATGAATTCAAAACATGTGCTTAAGATATTTCAAAACTAATAGAGTACAAAAGTTAAGGATTAAGGTTTGACGTTGTGCTGTAAGATGAGATGGATAAACATTTAGCAAATATCACAATGCGCCTACTGATAATTTATTGTTTCAATGTATACAGCTTAGAAAAAAATATTTCCAAAGATAGTATGAAGATTGTTTGTATGTCCTAAAATATCAATCGGTATGTCAATATGGCATATATATATATATAGGGAGGTACTGAAAACATGCTTAACCATTATTTGAAGAACAGAATAAAGTATCTGGCCACGGTGTGTAATGTCTAAAAAGATCTGCGAAAAAAAACATGTTGAGGTGGACGCAGACTTCCTGTAAATTTATTGTAGAAAAATATTGGCTTTTCCTTGGTTTTAAAAAAGACGGTTTTATAAAGAAAATATAAAACTTAATCTTAAAGTGAGTTGTTCAAATAATAATAATCTTAATAAATCAAGAATTCGTCGATGATCATTTTAGGCTCTAATTTAATTATTTTCTAAATAATGATATTAATATGGATACGATTGTAGGTAAATAGTATCCGAGTGAAATGTTAATATAACATTGAAATCAAATATTATTTTATTTTATTTTATGTATTTTTCTTATTGATCCTTAAGCCCGGCATCCATGGTCGTTAGCTAGTATTTTATTTTATTTAGTTGCTTTATGTGTATAAGAACATAACTATTTTATTTCAACTCAAGCTATATTGGCTCACAGAAAGTAGAATAACCAATTTAACATTAAATCGTAAGCATTTATTATTATTTATATTATATTTTATTAAATGGTATTTAAAAATAAAAAAAAAAACATAATTTATTATTATTGTTACATACTCGTAGTATTATGTAAACACGCAATTACCTGTAATTGATGAAATATTTAATAAATTCGCAAGTATAGTGTGATTAAATAACTTAATATCTTTTTACGGTATAATTTTATCTATCAAATACGTAAATGAATAGAACGTATCTTATACATATTTTATGTATTTTGTATGATATATTTATAATTTTTACTGTAATACCGTAAACACTATGAAATAAATCAAAATATAATGTAGAAGGTATAATATTATAAATTACATAATAATTGTTAAAACGCATTAAGCTCCTTTTTCAACGTGATAAAAGCAAAATTGCATATTATAATTGTTCTCCGGAATCAAATTCATTATTTTTGGTCTCTCCTGAGAGTTCGGAAATATTCAAATTACGAGGTAGGTATTGCAGTGACAGTCGTGATATTTTATGGCATTTAAATTATGTTTTTTCTGTATTGGAAAATTGCATTCAAATTATTGTAAAACGTTAATAGAACTATACATGTTATTTTCAACGTTTTCAAAGATTTTTTAACAGCAATCAATAAGTGCATAGCATACAAAATGCATATTTTATAAATTCAAGACGGAAAATTTGAATTGTTTTTTCAACTCTTGCACACTCACGCATTTATCGTACATTAATATTTCAATATTTAATTGTTTGGCTAAACTGTAAGTAAGGTATAGAAATAATTAAGTAGAGTTTTAATAACTGATAAATTCCTTGATTGATATAGCCAACAGATACGATTGCAACAGACTGCAACGTCTCCTCTCAAAGTGTCAAAGTCAAATATTTATTTTATTTAATAACAATAACGGGCAGAGCCCAATTTATGAAAAAAGACATGTTTTGAATATATACATAACAAGTAATTTAAAGACAAATAATTTAGGAGAGGAAAATAAAATTAGAAGAAGAATGACGGATCCTCGTTGGCAATTTTCATCATCCTGGAGAGTGGTTCATTTCTTAAATGATTGGTAGAGCAATGTAGCATATGAAAAAGAACACTATTGCGGGTGTTTCTAATAGGAGGTACCTATTTATATTAATAAGTGCAAGGAGGGAAGGGGAGTCAATAGAGCCAGAGAGAAGTTTGCGAAGAAACGTTATATTATATTGGTAACGACGATCGGATAGGGATAACACAGAGTATAGACGAAGTTTCTCATCAATGGTGGTTCTCGGTGCAATTTTTTTACGATGAAGAAGTGACCGGTAACTGCTACAAAAGTCACCGTACACACCGATGTAGCTAAATTGCCTTTACACCACGCCGAATGTTATATTATTTTCATTATCAGGAATAACAACTATTTTAGTTTTACATGCGGTTTTCAACATTTTATAAGACTTTTTAACACGTCAGTGAGAATTATAGCTTTCAAAATGCATATTTTATAAATTCACGACGGAAATAACCGATAACGTGGGATTGTTATTACCAACGCGGGCACACTCAATCATTTATCGTACATTAATATTTCAATATTTAATTGTTTGACTAAACTATTAGTGAGATATAAAAATAATTAAGTTTAACTGGAACAAAGGTCACCGTACACACCGATGTAGCTAAATTGCCTATACACCTCGCCGTCCGACGAATATTATATTATTTTTACTATCCAAAATAACGACTAGTTAGTTTAACCTAACCAAAACCTTACGATAATAAAATGTTAAACAAAATTAACAGGGGAAAATGTTGGTTCTGTCATTGAATAAATAAAAATCAGCGAATATCACCGGACGGAGCCAAAAAAAGTGTGAAAATGGTTGATGAATGTTTATGTAATAATATTAATTTTTTAATTTTATTTTATCTTTTGCCTTTAGATTTGACATTATACTATAAATTACAATATATACAAATACTGCAATATTATAATATTAAGTATTCTACCTATATTTGACCGTCACAATTTACACGTTTGATTTATTTGTGTATATAACCAGCGCATTGGCTTTTGTCACGGATTAGTACTTAATCCTACATAAATATTAGTACAGACATTTATCATAATTTTAAAATTGAATAGCGGTCTAGTACACGATAATATCATTGGAATTCAATCGTATAATTTTAAAACTGTGACGATTTCATTTTTTTCGGCCTTTAATAACATTTGAATTTAAAACGAAAGTTACAAAACGTACACTTCATTAAAAAAAAAAAGAATGTTGTGAGTATACAAACAACTATAGTCGCTGACTAGAACTTGAATAAATGACATCAGCGATAGTCATTTAAATTCGTGTACACAATAATATGTGTTATAAATCTGTCAATTATTTTTGATTGAGCGAGCTCCACTTAGAAAGAAATATTTATCTTTTTTATCTCCTCTATAGGTACCTACAAAAAATATTTTAAAGTATAGCTATTATTGTCTACCTATTTCAATAAAATGGTTATCCGAGTAAATTATTATCCATATCATTTTTTGGTTATCTCTGCAAAACACTTAATTTAATGTATATACCTCCAGTAGGACGTAGCTGACGGACAAAATATTGTTTCAAATAAACGATCCGTTGGTTATGGCGGATGACTTATCGTTTTGTTGAAATCAAATTTGTATTTCTATAAATCAACCTGTATATATTTATTTATATTTAAAAAAAAATAACACATACATAATAATAATATGTCTAAACAATTTTTTTATACACGTCACATTGCAATATAACACATTCCGCTGAATCACTAACACTATAATATTATTGTATTATTATTAACAACATAGTTTTATTCATTATTTGTTTATTGTGTGAACTTTTAGAGTAAAATCGGGTATTAAAAATTATACACAATTCACGTATAGTAATTATTATTAATAAACTTTCGGCTAAATAATACAATACAGGTATAACATTGATATGGTATTTACACATGGTACAGTTCTTAACTTAATATTTTTGTACATTATCAAAATTAAAAACAATAACGAATAAAACATTTGATGATTCTCTAAGATATGGGAAAACATTTAATGAACATTTAAGATTTTCAGTAAAAATGTTTGTCGAGGAATGTCGAACGAATTCAATAAAATTCGGTGTAATTATGAAAAAAAATTATCATGTAACTCGATATAAACACAAAAAAAACGTGTCGTAAATTGGACATTTTTTACGATTACGTTTGAGCAATTTTACTCTCAATCGTTACAGGAATTTTATTGCGCGTAAGTTTTTGTTAGTTTTGTGAAAGGTTAATATTGGATCATTACAATTAGTAGGAAAATATGATGTAACATACGAAACAAAAATAACAGGTGTGTAGTAGTGGGTCACTTAAAAATGTCAATCGTTCCAATTACCAGAAAAAGTTTGTTCTACGGATATCGCGATTAATAAGTTTTCCAAGTTATTGAATTAGTTTCTGTACCGGTAAAATGTTGACAAGGTTTCAGTTTTGATACGATCCAAAGGATAACATATTATAGGTCCGTAACGAACGAGCAAAGATGACGTTATACGTTATAGCCATTTTCCTATTTTATGATCTTTAGATTGAACGTCCATTTTCAGAAAAAAAAAAAAAAAATACTTATCGACAAAAACCAAGAGGATGAGTTAATAGCTGGTGTCATGTGAATTCGTTTGAAATCAACCGAATAAATGTAAGTGACTTCTTAATGTATTATTCAAGGCTTATAAATGTTAACGTCATGTCAAACGGTTATATGTGATTGTAAATATTTCGAATCGAACGACTGAATAATGGTTTCTGCTATTGCAGCACGAATTAAAATATCTAACGGATTTTATGTGGATAGTAAAAGCGTGCTCATTAAACGGTATAGAGACGACGATTCGATCTCGTTTGACCGAAACCCAGGTTATGTTTTGTGTACGTAGTACTTATCGGCGATAACGTGATTTTGGTTTTCAATCGCATACCCAAACACGCAGAAGTAATAAAATTTAATTAGTATCATTATTATTGGTAGCAGATTGACGGGTGGGTAGTCGGCGACCACATATACCACGACCGTTAGGTAGTCAGCGGTCACGGTAATGCGGTGACGTCGGTTTGGTGGCCAGTGGCGTAATGCGCGGTATTCTTCTACGGTTAAGGGAATGGTGGGGAAAAATAAAAAAAAAACATATTTAAAACAATGTAATGTTTCGAAGTCCCGTTTCGGGTTTCGTCTCGACACACGGCACTTGCGTACGCCCCTTTCGTGTGCGGCTGTTGTGTGGCATCAGTAGCTGTGTAAGGGTCCTCTCGGGGTTCAGTTCAGGAGCCACAGGATCAGTGGCGGCGAGACGGCAAGCGCCAGCGACACGAGTCCACCAATGGCGGCGTCCACTGGACAGCCTGTCGACCAGCTGGCAGTGGCGGCGGCCAGGAACGCCAGCTCAGCCGCGATGCTCACCGATTGGCTGATCATTGACCGGCGGACCCGGCTAGAACCGCGACTTGCCCGGTGGCTGCTGCTTTTCGTCTCCATCTCACCAGCCGACTCGACGCCGTTCATCCGCAGACCGGTCTTGTCGTCCATTTTTCCTCCAGACTTCCGGTCACCTGGAATAACAGATTCAAAACCACGTTAATGATGAAACGCCATAATTTTCAAGATTAGTTTTAATACTGCGTTTCGATATTTTTATCGAAATACATGCACAACATGTTTTAACAGTGCTGTAAAAACAAGTATTTAAATTGCATAGTGTAATAAAACGTCAGAAGATTTTACTGCGAACGGATTTATCACTGTTTTAGTGCATTTCTGAAACATTTATAGTAATTTTCGCTGAGAAAAAAGTATTGAGATATAATATTAGTCAATTTTACAATACGAAAATAATTACAAATTTCCTATATAATATATATATATTTTTGAGTGTGGTGCTATATCCGGGAGTAGGCCCAAAGGCCTAGTTTGGACGCCTATTTAACAGAATTTATAATTTGGGACACCCGTAGGTTTCTGTCGTGCCCTGGTGGGGGATAGCGGTCTCGCCGTCTAAACACTTTCCTGCCCAGAGAACGATGCCGCCCGTGGCCGGGATTCGAACCGGAGAAGATGCGCGTTAGCACCGATTCTGTAGTCCGCTCAGCCACTTTTTCCCCCTCCATTATTTTATATAATAATATAACACCATAGGTGTATAACTACGATTAAAAAAATATTTAAAAAACTTGGAAAACCATTTTGTAATATTATAATAATATGCTATATATTATGTAAATTAACTATTGCTGTTATTCATTTGTTTAATTTATAATATTTGATCAAATTTCTTAAATGTTCTACCCAACTATGTTAATATTATATAGGACTAAATTCAATATTCTGAAGAATGCTGATTTTGATAACTTGAATAAAACAAATAACAGAAAAACTGAGGAAATGGTTTTTGCTGTGTAATATACTTTCAACTTTGTAGTAGAGGGAATCACTGCTGTAATGGATGTGTTGAATTGAATTTTAACGATAAATAATCACCAAAGCGAAAACAATTATGAACGAAAGAGGTGGGTGGATCAGAATCTATTTCTATAAATAATAAATCTGACAAATTTATATTTTATATTATAAGTATTTTGTTAATTCGGTAGGTTGAACATTTTCGTCAAAATCATGACATAACTTATACAATACTGAAATACCAATAAAAAGAGGAATTTATCGGTTTGTGGTATGCCTAAAACATAATATGCGCAGTGCAAAATAATTTTACATTCTATGGTGAAAACTAAAATTTAAAGTCTCTACAATTAACTATTTATTTAATTATAACAAAAAAGTATTTAATAGTTTTGGATGAAAAGTTTTTATTTGTTGTTTAAATATATGAACTTCGATATTTGTTAAATTCTATAAACAAAAAAAATACTATACAATATGTATTAAGTTTTTAATTTTAAAATTTATATTGTATAAATGTATTAGTTTATAACCAAAAATATTTTTTAGCTTTAGTGATTTTAACGTATTTTACCATCATTAAACCCTTATAAGTATGAATTGTACGCTTATGATAAAAAAAAATGTTCACCATTTTTTATATTTAAAGTGTCTGTACAGCTGCAAGAAAAACTTATGAGTAAACACGATTTTAATTCATTAAGTTTTTTGAGCATGAAACAAAAATTTAAAATGTTTATAAGCAGCTTAAAAATATGTTAATTATTTTTAAATGTCTATTATAATAATGTCTAAAAATACCTAATATAAATATTTGGTTAAAATTTTAAGCTCGTAAATATTTTTTTTCTCCCCAAAGAAGAAAAACCTCTTCTCCGAGACTGCCATTGTGTAAATATTATCGTTTTCCCCCCAATGTTTTTTTGTGAATTCTAAAAATTACATAGTAAATCAGTTGATTTCAACTTCCTAAATATTAATATGCAATAAGATCAAATTTACTTCCGGAAAAGTGTTTTTATTGAAGATTTTTGCAGACTTACAAAGCATGACGGCAGCCACAAAAATAGCACACATAATCGTAAGACCATTATTGCGATTACTACTCGCTCTGCCGGGAATCCAAAACAATATATTATTGTTTTAAAACCGAACCACAAAAATATCAGAATGGAACACCCGTCGCAGAACCCCAAGACCGATTAATAATAAATATGCATTATGCATGCCGTCCCGTGCTCTCCGGAAATGGAAATCTATCTTGAGATAATAGAAGTTCGGTGTCGCCACTCGACGTCCACCGACACATAATAAGGTTTTTCCGGTAACAGTATTTCGCAAGGTTGTTTTTGCGCTACGCAGTGATACCCAAGATGGATTGTTTTCACCGTCACGGTACAACGGTATTCTGTTACTGGTTCAGCCTGTCGTAAATGAGACTATACTTAATATTTTGTAATTTTTTTTTTTTATTCGTTCATTGAAACGACCTCTAGGTCTTCGTCGATGCTTATCACAAGTAAGTGGAAGGGAGATAATGTGATCCATTTATCTATGTATATATCACTATATGCACGATACTACACCCCCTTCTCCTGCAAGAGAGGAGGCATGTGAGGTCTTCACTCCCAGTGGAGTGGGACCTAGTTGGAAACCGGATGACGCGATCGGACGATGGAAGTTGGAAAAATGGAACCACACAAATTTATTTTGCACTATGCTATGAATCGAACCGATTACTGTGTGAGTCGTAGTCAACTGCGTGACCACTGCGCCACTCCGGCCCCATATTTTGTAATGAAGAAAAAAAAAATTCTCGACTGTGCATCGAAGCAATGACAAACTATTTTTATTATGAAAGCTACCGATAATTAGATTAAGTATACTGGCCAAGGACTGGAACCTTTTGAATTTTTTCGGAATCGTTTTCGGTACCGGTTTTCCAAAAATAAAATAATGATTTCGGTTCTGGTTCTTTGATGAAAAAAAATAAAGGTACCGGTTCCAAATAATTTCGGTACCGAAAAGTATAATAGTTTTAATTACCTATCCGGAATGCGGGTTTAATTAATGGCTTGAGAAATATTAGATAACTCATAATAATATTATCAATGATCATACATAGATTATACACGAAACATTAATACCTTTAAATTATGATAAATAAAACAATTTTATTTTTGAACCTAAAAGTACCTTTAAAACAGTATAATATTATAATATAATATATTATTATATGAATTATTTTTATATTTTTTAATTATTATATTATTGTATATCCCAAGATGGATTGTTTTCACCATCACAGTAGAACAATATTCTGTTACTTGATTAGCCTGCCGTAAACAAAACTACATATTATTATTTTGTAATGAAGAAAAAAAAATTCGACTGCGCATCAGAACAATGACAAACTATTTTTGTTATAAAAGCTACCGATAATTACATAAAAACTATACTGGCTATACTGCTTATAACCTCACGGTATGGTCATAAACCCGTATGTTTATCGTATAGTTAAAGACGTAGGCTTTAAAGCAGTATAATATTGTAATAATATATACGTGTGCGAAAATGTGGTCGTAATTTGTATTTATTAATTCGGAAGAATTTTCGCGTGAGAAAAAATAAAATATGTAAATATTCCTAATAACGACGACGTCGTGGTATGTACGTCTACCTTATAGTTTGCGACGACGAAACATTTTGGTTTTCCAATTCTGTTTCGATTAAACTTGGGCGTATACATAATATCATGCTCTGCTCGAATATCGTAGGTAGGTACTGCGAGGACGAGCTAAGACGCGAATTTTCTACACGTAGGGTATTTTTTTTATTATTATTTCGTTTGCCTTCGACTACTATTATACAGCAGCAGTGGCTGCGATTTAAATAAAAAAAAACAAAACGTTTTGACACTACAATTTGGGGGGCGAGAAATTCTCCAGGAATATAATATACAATTTCGGCGAAACGTCATCACCGCCGCCGCTGTTATTACCATAACACCTCGACAACTATACTATTACGGCAGGCCGTGATGGGGCTGTGAGACGAATAATATTAGCAATAATACGACAACGAGCGTATTATCTATAAGGTGGGAGAAAAGTTTAACGACGACGTCTGCGACGATATCGGTGGTGGAGAGGGTGACGTGCATATTATATACAAACTTTCGAATAGACGCAGTGTACATAATACGTGTGTACGGTTTGTGTACAAGTCAAAAACCGTTTTCGGATTATTATTATTATTATTATTATTATTATTGCTATCCAATGTCGGAAACCGCGTTTGCCAAAAGGGTAAAACACGACGTGAAACACTCTATATTACACGCTGCACCCTCCACCGCCGCCGACAAACGGCCGGGGGACGGACTTAATGAAAATTCCATTCTGCTCCTATCCGTGAAATACCTATATAATATGTATAAAGTGGTATTGCGAGCAGCCGGGGCACGATCGAACGAGTGTAACGACGTCTAAAACCGAGACCGATCATATCCTGGAGCGATGAATATTATTGCGAGGTCTTATAATACATATTAAGTCCACGCCGGTGTTGGGCAAGACGTGTGTGTCCGAAACTCAATTGCTAGTTCGGTTAGGTTAGATAAGAGGTACCTGTTTACTATTGTCCATCAAAAAACAAATGTAAT
>WHPZ01584355.1:0-11730 GCA_016617965.1 Macrosiphum rosae | reverse complement strand
TTTTGGGGGGGGGAGGAGGTTACGAACTATTTTTATATTGTAATAAAAATGTCGTATAAACGTAACGATACCATTGTCATTCAATAATGGAAAATATATCGTTACACCCAATTATATAAATGATATTGGTTATTATGATATTTTTTCAGCATCACTATAATAATGGCATGACTTATCTATCTAATGATTTAGATATCACCTATACCATACTATAATACATCTTCCGTTATTTATATTATTATTATTTCCAATATTAAAATGAAAAAAAAAAACTTTAATTCTACGAAAAATCAGATGATATTCAAAGAAAAAACAGGTAACAACTATTTATTTTTTATACCGTTCAATAATATTATCATATTATAGGTACAATATAGGTATTTTCCGATAATTGAGTAAATATGGATGAATCAGAAGTTGCGGCAACTGCGAGTTAATGATGAAAATGGTTAAGTCTATTGTGTTAGTAATTTGTTTCACTAGGTATTTTAGTATTTAATGGAGTAGAAAATGAGAAAGACGAGAATATTGTTTATTGTTTATTTACTGAAAAACCTTCGATGTTTCAGACCATGCCAATCAAAACTAATCGATATACTTGTACTATATACTATATACAAGCATACATAATAATGTTAACAACTTGTAGTTATATTAATATTAATTAGATAAATACGGAAGAAATTCATCTAATTATATACTATTATGTAATTTTATTGAAGGTTGAAGGTTCCTTCACTGACATTACATGGATGAAGGATAGTTAAATTAAAACTACCCCCACATAGGTAACTGGTTCAGTTACCAAACAACCTCCAGTCATTGTACAAAAAAAAAATGTATTTTAAAAAAGATTAGTCAATCGGTTTGAAATCTTCTGAAAATGGTATTTACAATAAATATATTTGTAAGCATGGTAAATGTTCACATAAAATCAGTGCTTGCATTTGAAAAAAAAATCTGTTTTATGTTATTTACAATTAAAACCAAAATGTTCGTGTTTATCGTTATTTAGAATTAAAACGTTATTCAACTTTTGCGGATTATCTTTATACAGAATTAAAACATTATTCAAGTTTTTCGTTTATGGTTATTTAAAATAGTGTTAAAAAAATATGAATTGCACCAAAACTGAAATTAATTATTTTTTTTATTAGAACGTAGGACGTACCTACACGTTTCGATAGTAACGATATTGAGATATGAGAAGCCACAAAATATTCCGTTTTAGATTATTTCACTAACCTATTTAAACCGTTCTACGCGCAGTACGTTAGTAAGTATTCACTTTAAAGCTACCTAATAATAATTATATCGCAGAACATAATAATATATTATTATTATATTATAAGAAAAATATAATACATGTGGTAAAATGTTCTGTTACTGGCACTGGTATAGTTATTGGCATTTTGCACCAAGTAATTTTCTTATTCTTATAATTAATGTTTGATTTATGCACTTTAAGGATGATTTTTAATTTTACTGGTACTGTTTATTATTAATATTTGTGTTATAACTTATAATATCATTTATTTGACTAATAATAATTTGATATCGTAATGTAGCAGTTTAGATGCCTGCAATAACTGGTGAAAACGAAGTCCTACGGTGCACCTATACACCTGTACACGTCTTAACCTGTATTATTTTTGTTAAAAATGAATACATGTAATGTTGTGTAATTACGCGATAGCGACGGATCGGACGTCAGACTTTATAGATATTGATTAGATGTATTTAAGGCTACAAGGTAGTTAGGAACTTAGAAACCCTGAAAAATTATCATTATTATTTGAGTTGGTCGAGTTTGGCGTTAACGAGGGTACCGGCGAAATAATCGAATGATCAATAATCGAATACATAGCAATTACAAAACACTAATTTCGACTACAGGTGGAGGTGTAAATTACACGTCTTTATTTTGGTGCAAATTACAAACTCCCTTCAAAATCGGAGTCTAACTCAACCTGCCTGCAGATTTTTGAGCTGTCACTTAAATTATAATTGGTATGATAACATTTTTGTTTTCAATTCATTGAAAAATCTTTAAAATGTTATAAGTATGCAATGTACATAGTTCCAAATAATTTGTTCTTACATCCTATTAATATTGAAAATATGTACCACATTTTTTTATGTATAGACATTTCAAGTTAAAAATATATAGCTATACGAAATTGGACACTGACTAAATTATCGATTTTAGTTATTTTGTTGTAATTCAAAAAAAAATATTACTCGTAGGGACTTTAAACTTTTGAATGACATAATATATTTTTATTTGCATCGATGGAGTAACTCGGTGTATTTTATTTTTTTGTGGAAAATATAATAAATGTTTTTTACCTATTGTGTCCCTTTTTATCCCTCAAATAATTTACTAATAATAAAATATGTATTCATGTTAATATATAGCAGTCCTTGAAGTTTTTTAGAATTGTAAAACGAGTGAAAATATTATATCAAGTTCGCCACAGTGAGCAAAACTTAAAGTGTACATAGGTACCTATAAATTATAATATTATAATATCAATAGTTAAAATACAAATTAAAAAAATTCTCATGCTTTATAAAAGAAAATGTTGTCATATTCAATGAATTGGAGTTTAAAATATGCTGGGGGAGGATAAAACAATGTCCTTGCTCCATTATAGAATGTCAATCATTGCCCACCCCAGATTACTCATACAATATGCTATACATAAAGACATTTTCTAAATATTTCGATTAGTGTTAAGTTATTTATACCACGAACGTATTCCTACCATTCTACGGTACGTTAGTATTGATTTATAAGTTAATTACAGCTTATAATATTATAATTATTAGGTTTTTAATATCTGTGATTTGTTTTTGGAAAAGATTAACCCAACTTGCTAATAGAAAAAAAATATCCTTATAAAAATAGGCTATATTTTATAATTTAAAATATTACATTATATTATTATAATTAGTACAAATAATCGGGAAGTCATAAGAAAGGGGCTCATGGCGGTCAACCTGTTATACATTTTCTGAGGGATTATAATTTCAAACTACCATTTTTCCTCATTTGGCTAAAATTTTCGAATTATTTAGACTAATTTTAAGCTATTCATAGGCATTTTGAAACTTTTGAATTTTTTTAGTATTGATAAAAATGTTTAAGTTCAGTAAAAAATCCAAACAAAAGATCCAATATAAGTGTTGATTTTTAATCAATTTAAAAATATAAAAAAATATAAAAAAATACAAATATTATTATTTTTATATGCATCATGAAGTTCAAATTTTGACAAACCACTACGTTAAAATAACAAAAATTGCAAATTATTTTATTGTTAATTATTTATAAAATGTCCAATTTGTATAGTTAAGGCTTGGCAATTTAATAAAAGGTTTCTCGTTAGTAGTTCTTAACTGAAACCCAAAAACCTAAAAATATTTATTGGCACAATTTTTTTATAGACATTTTAAGTTTAAATTTGGACTGAATTGGATATTTAAACAATAAGAATAAAGATTTTAGTTATTTTTTCTGTAATTCACCGGGATTTAATATTATTATATACATATACTATATATACACGGTGACATTTTCAAAATAGATATTTAGAATTATTGCCTATTTGTACAATATATTACAAATAATAAAATAAATGACTGCAATAGTAATTTAAATATATTTAGTAATATTGGCTGATAAACCCCGCTCAGAATTGTGCTTCCTATGCAATGATTTAAATTGAATTAAAATTTAACATAATTTATCAATTTTCCATTACTATATTCACTATGTACATACTCAATGACGAGTTACAGTGCTTAATTCTACAGATGATACCGAGGTTCAGTCGAGATCAAAACAGACAAGAAAAAAATTCCTTGTTGCGGTCCATAAGTTGCTGTTCATATTTATATTTTAATTTTGTTTCCAAGTTGCTATGAAAAAATATTTAAAAAAATTAAATAAAAATGTAATAATTAAAATATAATGAAAATTAAATTGGTAGGTATCTACATGGTTTTTTTTCACACATTTAATTTATTTATTTTATCATGGCTATAAATCTATTTTATGCAAAAACGTTCTTAATTTTTATTATTAAATTGTTATTCTGCAAATGTCTTAATGTAAAGACATTTTTATTGAATTTGTAAGATAATAAATTAAATAAATAATTCGGCAATATTTTCACAAATTTGCATAATAATTTGTCGGTTTTCAAAACACGCCGTCCTCGCCTATAATGTATAATTTTGCATTAAAATTATTAGGTATAGTGTAACACCAGTGAATTTCAACCGTTTGTAGACAATGGCTTTCTAATAACGTCTTTTACATTATTTAATAAAATATAATTTTTCCTTTTTTACCAAACTTTTTTGAAAGTTAAACTATTAACATTTAAGTGAAATCGACTACTCCTTGTCATAAGCTAATACAACGCTGACTGCAATTTGGATAAGTGCTATTTGGATAATAAAAACAAATACGAATACAGACCGCATTTTAGGAAGGTAATTAATTAACTTCCCATTTTATTATAGGACCGCAATTTCGTTTACCGCAACCGCAACTCTGCAGACACAACGACTTTTACAACTGTACATCAAAGCGGTTATCTACACTTGTCCACCTTTTTTGGTTTTACTTATCCGTACGTACAGCATGTTTTACTTAGCATCGTATATTTATTATTCATTGAGTATATATCCTCGATACAGGTCGTAAATACATTGGAGATCTTACCAGTGGTGGCTTTAAGGGGGGGTCAGTGGGGCCTGCCCCCTACGCGGCCAAATAGATGTGTTAGCACATGGTGTGTTGTAAACGTAAGAGTATTAAAATTACATAATAAAGACACGGCCCCCCTCCCCCTAAACAATCTTAGATTCACCACTGGACCTGACCCTCATCCACCCGGCTTTATCAAATATCAATATATTATGTACCCATGATGAGCGCACCCTCGATACAAAAATTTACTGTCGGGACCACAGCTGATGTATACGGACAATGATTTCACTTATAAATGAAAACCAAATTCAATATTCAAACAAACAACACTTGGATTTCAACTAAAGATAATAATAAGCCAATAAATAATTTATTAATATTAATAAAATATAATTGATAAATTAAATTGGTGATTGGCGGGTAGGTAAATACAATAATTAAGATGGCACTTGTCAGCAATACTTGCAAAACCAGATCATTTTAATTCTTTCAGTTCTTAAGTTATTATAAATAATATTTTCTTATTATATTTTCACACCATATGGGAAATAGGTAAGAATCACATGAAATCACAAACGAGACGACGTAAAACGTCACAATGAAATATGACAATATTCAAACATGATAACGGTTAGGCTACGTAATATCATTATCTTCGTACGTGAGCACCGGCTTTGAAGTAATTATGGATATCAAAGGGTATCATAAATGGCATGAATATAATGTAATATGTAATAGTGGCGTAGGTACCTACCACGTGATGAATAAATAATTCATATTCTATAATCTATAGTGTTAAGCGGATTATTTTGGACAGCAATAGATTTATTTTACGTTTTTTTCATTACGAAATAAAATTATTTTTAAAATGCAATTATGTAGGTACCTACCTAATTAGGTGTACCTTAACGAAATTTTTTTCTAAGTACCTATACTCAAAATTGTAATTTGCACTGTGGCCCACAGAGTGTCAATACCTACCTACGTATTGTTAGTATATTTTTGTTTGGACCATATGGGGTGTATCAACAATTACGAATAACGAATAATATATTTATGAATGCGATTTCTGTTAATACAATATCATAAACTACAATAAACTAAAAACATAAATTATAATAATTATTTATAATTTGTTTTCTTTTTTGATATTACGCATTTGGTGTAATCAACATTAATTTGAAATGTTATGTTCTGCATAATTTACTGTGCGTAATATACAGTTAATTATACTAAGAAATTCATATTTAAAACGTTATGCAATTTCCTTTAACTTTTAAATGTATTATTTATTATAGATACTCTGAGTATACTGGGTTACTGAATATATTAATAAATAAATAAAAAATAATATTTAATAAGTACAATAATTTGTAATGTATATTATAACTATTTTATTATTCGTAAAAATCTTTACATTATTTATGAAGATTTACTGAACTACAAAAAGCTTAAAAATAATTTTAGAGATTAAAATTGACTGCAAACACTTTATTTAAAAAAAAAAATTTGCATTTGGAATATCTTTCTAAAAAAAAAAAAAATCAAAAATTAAAAATCATAGGTAAGGTCAAAAATACCAATAATAATTTTTAAAAGCAATCAAATTTTTATTCCTCACTTTAAATTTTTTAAAGCATTTTTTAAATATATATATATTATTTGTAGCATTGTTTTCAGGATACTGAATTGAGTCGGAAGTTACCAATCTTTAGATAATATGTGTTCACTAATGGTACTATAGAGATGTCCCATTTTTACCGCTATGTGATATTTTGGTATAGATTGAACAATAGCACAGTGTTTCTCAAACTGTGGATCACGGACCTAGGGGTCCTCGCGTATATCAGAGGGGGTCTGCGAAAGTAAATTGAAAATATTATATATAAAAACGAAAATACTGATGGATATTAATTGGTATCACATAGGACATGGGCCATAGGGAAATATTGTTGATAATATATAATACTTATATACTTATATAAAGTACATTGTCGAAATGGTTATGGTTGAAAAGCAATTAAGATTAGAGACCTCTAATCGACTAGGCCAAAAAACCGATGGTTAATTATTATTATTATTATTATTTCTTATTGTTATTTTTTTATTTGTATTTTTATTAAAAGGTCCGCGATCATTTTTAAAATCTCTAAGGCGTCTGGCTTAGAAAAAGTTTGGGAAAAGCTGGCAATAGGACATTAATTTAATTATAGTTAATCTTTTATTAACATTTCTCGTTTTAAAAAATTGTTTATTTAAAAAGTGTAAAATACAATTTATATAAAACAATAATGTACCTACTACCTACCTACCGCAATAATAAATTGTTCTTTATATCATATTTGTGAATTATGTTGTGCAGCTTTAATTGAAAATGCTTAAAAAACGAATTGTCCAATGAGATAATCAACGTATCGAAAACAAAAAATGTGTATATTTGTTTAACATAAAGCTAAAATACAATGAGAAATACTAAAATAAATAATCATTGAAAATTATAAGTCTCCTAAATAACTTGAGGATTTTTCAAGCATTTTGACTGAGCCTAAAAAAGATAATCTAAGTAATATAGAGAAATGTTTCAAGTTCTTATATGATTAACGTTTGTTGAATAATTAACAAAAACCGTTAGAGGATAAATATGGCTATTACACCAATGTAATATATTTTATGATATCCAATTAATAAAAAAAAAAAATGTATGCTCATGAAAAATGTATTTGGATTTACGCTAGACTTTCATATTAATTCTAGGAAACTGATGATGGATCTTATATTAAATATTTAATTCATAGATGTTTTATTAAGTTCTATGAATTTTTAACTACCTACATAGAAGTGTATAATGTTTACCTACATAATAACTTTGTGATTTTGATGAATTTCGTAAAAAATTGAATTTATAATTTATAATAGTAATACATGTTTTTATTTTTGCTCAGATTAACTAATAATAGAATAAACAAACTTTTGGACTTATTTTTGTTTTTGTTACATACGCTAATAAAATTTCAGAAAAGTCTTCATGCAAATTTAAATGGCAAATACTGTCTTTATATCTTTGAATTTTTTTGTTACTTTGTGCAAAATGTTTTATATTTTTTTTTTTCATAATAAATGATTTTTTCTTATAAACTGTATTGCTGTTTTAATTTATTTGTTAAGCAATGAAAGTATTGGTTTTAATATAATAACTTTTTGAACTTTTTTTGAGTATAGTTGCCGTTGTTATCAACTTGTTTTCATGCGAAAAAAGTGCTCTAAAAGTTTGACGTAAAATATTTGTGTTATATTATTAACTATTGAAAGCCAAACTGCACAGACTGTATAGGTATATAATGTTATTGAACAAGTCATTTTCGACATTTTCTAAGTTTTCCAGAAAAATTCCCGAAAACCCTAAGAAATTAATTTGCGTCACGCTTCAGTGTACCTATATATAAAAATATACACAAGTCTTTCTACAGCACAAGGTTCGAAAGACATCACCATCGATTTTTACGTTATTCCGGCATTTACTAGAAAATGTAAATAATACATTTACCATATTACATTTACTAGCATAGTAGCATGATATACATATTATATTATTAAATTATTACATATTATGGAAATATTATAATATGATGATGTATCGTTATATGGTTTCAAATTTTCGAATCGCCTTCCCCAGGGCCACCCCCCCCCGAATCCCATCTAACCCAATATTTGCAATACGAAAAACTAATTCTCAAAGGCGTGCGTATCTATGGTGTGCAACGGCTTATGAACCGCCGGAGATGCCTTACAGTAACGAGAACTCAATGTGTGAGTGTGTGTCTATGAGCACGTTTCCGGTAAAAAAAAAAAAAAAAAAACATAAATATCGGATAAAGCAATAAATTACTCGCATATAATAATAATAATAATAGTATTATGTGAATAATTTCCCAATATTTTTCAAACGCGTTTCGGAAATGTTGTACACTAAACGATAGTCGAATATAATGGCCAAAATGATGTACGTCCGTCGGCGAAGTACATTATAACCTTACCGGGGTAGAATTACAAATCAATACGAAAGCAGCCATTATAATCCAGCTGCAATGAATTCATTATAGGTAGATAGGTAGGTATTATATGCTACCAACCTACCTATACCGTACTTGTGTTTTCGGCATCTTTATTATTTTAAGTTTCAGCTCGTCCACATAATATATATTATAATATACTATCGTTATAAATTATTGACGTTTGAAAAACAATATTATGACTAAAAAGTGTGTACGCATATTATATAAGTTTAACAAGGAAATCGTCAATATTTCGAATAACCCGCAGCAGCACATGCTCAAAGGTTTTATCGGTTTTTTACGACTTTTTTTTTTTAAACCTCTACAGGCGAGAAACATAATAATTTCTAAAGTACCTACAATCAATTTTCAAAAAAAAAAAAAAAACTTAGATACCCATATGCTTACAGTTACAATATTTTTTTTTATTTTAAAACTTTATATCATAATGTCCCAGCTGCTAAACGTGTTGCACAATACGACGAGATTAATTATTTATCATTGAAAAAGTAAATCGTAAATAAATAATTGTAGGACTATAATTATTATTATTGTGTATCATTGGAATATTATTTAACGATCAACACAATAAAAACTGTAATCAGTATAACCGTCCAGTTTGTGTGACCCATGTGTATCTCTTACAATAATAATTATATGTTATTACGATTACCAGATTGTTAACATAATGATATATGTAAACTTATCTAAAATCATTATAGTTACTCTTTAGGTTATCACAGTAACATTTTTTTTTTTTTTGTATTCTCTGCTTCGATGTTTGTCCATCAAGTGCAGTTATTGAATACCCAGTATTTGCGTAATAAAATCATAATTTACATAGTGGATTTCTTAAAATATTGTCCGAGTATAGCCATCAATTTAATGTATGTGGAGTAATTATTAACGAATTGATAAGGTTTGGCGTGCAAAGAAATTCGTTTTTCCCATTAAAAGATTTGTTACCGATATCATATCATATAATATTATAATATTACATCATCAAAACTCTTGGTAATATGGATAGTGGACACCTAAATGGGCTATGGATTATATTATGTTCACAAATGTACACTTATCATTGATTCACTATAATACGATGGTCTTACAGCAGTTAGTGCACTGCATGTTGGTAAGCACACACATTTTTATGTCCCTCAAGTTATATTCGACTGCTGTATTTATTAGTATTGCAGTGTTATTAAATTATATTACACCTACGTTAAAATTTCTAACTAATGGACACATCATTTAAGGCAAATTGTAAATAGTTAATAATATATATCTTATGGCCTGAGGCCAGTAGCTGGTTAGCATTTATTAGGGGAGGGAGGGAATTTAATAAACTATGAACACTGGTAAATATAATATAGGATACGTTATACGATTTCTTTACACTGTGAAGCAATAAAGTTTTCGCCGGCCTTTTGAAATGGACGATTTTTATTTAAGCCGCCATCTAATAACTTAAGTAAAACAGTACATTATACAATTATCTATTAAATACCAATTAATTAATTATTGAATTAAAAGTTAGGAATAAGATAAGTCGAACCTAAGTTCTTATCAATATAACAAACTAAATTAATAACATTCAGATACTAAAAAAGAAACAATTACAAAGAAAAATCTAATTTTCCAATCGAAATATTGTATATTTATATACTCAACTGGTGTTCAGTTGCTACAGTGCGTTCTCCATCAAATGAAGTCCACGTCATCAGTACAGATGTAGCATATTATACCGAGTTATCAACAGAAATATTAGCAGGACGCAATGTATTAAACATCACAGTTGAAAAAATCGTTTTTATCGCTGTTTGAAATATTGTGTTTAGATAATATTATTTATTTCATTGTTTAATAATTTAGTGGTATATTAGACATGGGCTCAATAAAGCTGATACTGTTGTAAGTACTTGTTACCGAGTTAAAATAAAATAATACACAACACTTTACTTATTAATTATTTGTACACACCCATCACTAGGCATACATCGTTTTATTACTATAATATGTATATATTTAGTTGTTTTTTTTTGGGCGGGTGTGAATCGCACCTGTTACTGACACCGAAGATATAAAGATATAAGTTCAAATATGTATGTTTACTCATAGCAACGAAAACAAACACGCACACAAATAATAAGTATATATCACAATTATTATTACGGTGTGAAAAAAAACATGGAATTCATAACATAGGTAGGTACCACACGTGTCACGTGTCCCGAAATACGAAAAATATTAAATTAAATAATAATAATAATGATAATAATATACTAGCTTAATTTACTGTTGAAATAACTTAGCTTTACTCAGTTGATTTTAAAAAAATCCATCAAGTTAAAAACATTTTTAAATTGTTCGCTTATACGTAAATATTACTATATCAGTATAAAATAAAAATAGTCCAATAGTCAATACAAAATCTTTTTCTTGATAACATAATTTTGTGTATATTAATATATTTTATTGAGTTGTAAATTATATATTATGCGAGTTGCAATTATAAATGTTTTTAATAAAATTAATAATTGACAATTGTTATGTTTTAATGTTGTATAACTTATAATATATATGAGGGTCATGTACTCGCATCTTCACGTATTATGGCATTCAATTGCTATATGATATAAATAAATATATTTGTTAAATTATTAATTTGAGATGAGTATAGTTTAAACTGTAAATTAGTAAATAATAGTAAAGTAAAAGTAAAATGGTATACAGACATACGTGTACATTATGATAAAAGTTCAATAAAATTGTTTTTTATAATATTTATAAATTAGAAACTAGAAAGACATATTCACTCTTTATGTGATTTACTTACTAATTAAAAAAAAAAAAAAAATAGATAATTCTTTTCAAACTGAGTTAAGTTAATATTTTTTTCTATATTAACTTTTAACTTATCGAGTTAAATTTATAATTTGTTAACTGTTAACTTTT